>PVIJ01020185.1:0-16194 GCA_004024925.1 Scalopus aquaticus | reverse complement strand
GATTGCACTTTAGATGAATCACCTTGGCTCTTGTGCTAAGATCAGACTCAAGTGTATGGGGCCAAAGGATCACCAGGAGGTCCTGTTGTCATCCAAGGAAGCACTGGTGGTTACTGAACTGGGGTGACAGCAGTAGAGGCACAAAGAGTCTTAAAGGGTAGAACCACCAGCATTGCCTGAAAGAATGGAAGGGTTTGGGCCCTGGACTTCTAGAAGGATGAAGTTACTATTGACTAAGATAGAAAAGGTAGCCACTGGAGTAGGTCTGAGGGAATATCAGGAGTTTGGATAAAAGTGACAGAAAGAGGATGGGCATAGAAGGGGTGATGAAAACACTGACCTCTCATTTCCCTGTTCCCCTGGACCTTGGCTGGGTGGGTGATGGAATGGATTATTTGTCAGTGCCATTGGCCTTCACGGCATGTTTAGCAAGAATCATTCTGAAGCATTTCCTAAATCCTCAGTTTCCCCAATGCAATGGAACAAACAACTCTAGAGAAACAGAGATTGAAGGCGGCACAGGTGCATTTGGTCACCCTCTGTATTTATACTCCTCCCACCCCAACTACCCCTGCCTCCATTCCAAGAGGAAACCAAGAGTCTTCAGGAGTCACATTCAATTAGATTGTGAATTATGACATCACCTGTCTAGAAAACAACGCTAACTATCTCCTAAATAATCTTCTTGTGCCCACTACCCCCTCTCTCAACCCATTAAAACATGTTCATGAAGATCTAAAAACCCACTCTCAGAAAGGTGTTAAAGGAAAAGTTTAAAGGAAAAAAAAACTAAAATACTCCCTTCCCGAGGGATAGTGGCATTTTCAAATATCCAAATCTGCAAACCAAGAGACAATAATGAAATATCAGTCAGATTAAGGGAAATTAAGACCTTGGTCTCCCATTATTCTGTACCCACCTCCTGGGAAAATAAAATCACAGGAACAACTTAAAATGGTTTCCTTGACTGTCCTGAGCCCACCCATCCCAAAAGGAGGAAACAAGGTCTTCTGGGGGTAAACATACTTCATGGTTCCCCTTTTCATACTTTTCACTTCATACTTTATGCTATTGCTTTTGTGTGAGCAACACCCTTCCCTCCCTGCAGGCTAGAGTACCTGCAAACGTGGACTTATTCTGTGACTCTCCTGAAATAAACAGGCAGCTAAACACACTTTTATTCTCTCTACCCCTTCACTGAGGCCCCAGCAGATCTGCTCTGTGGCTCCAGTGTGTGTGTGTGTGTGTGTGTGTGTGTGTGTGTGTGTGTGTGTGTGCGCGCGCGCGCGTGAGTGTGTTGCCTGAATATTAACCTCCAGAGTTCTTAAGCTCTTTGGTCACCAGGGGGACTGCAACCGCAGTCAAGGAAATGAGAAGGGATCCCTCTCTGAGGCAGCAGGAGTCTCTGAGCCCCCGGGGGGGTCTCCCAGGCACCAGTCACTCAATTCAGTGTGAAGCTGACAGTCACCTCCAGCAACAATTATAGCTCCTCCACATTTTTTGGAGGCTGTAATGTTAAATCAATCAATCTGGTGTGCCACTCTCAGAAGCTCGGAATGCCAACTCTCTTAAGGGGTGCGAGGGAAGCAATCACCGTATAAGCTCCTTCTCCTTGCTGTTTTATTCCAGTCCACTCCACTTTGTGAAGCCATTACATATGAGTCCTTAGCAAAGTTTTTCCTCCCTCTGTGACTTTGTCAAATCAGTAACTCCCAGGCATGCCACAAATATTCTCAAATGCGCCCATACAGAAACACACATGCGCAGGGAGGAGTTGCGCATCCTCCAGCAGAAGGGGGAAAGGCACTCACACCCCGGTGCCTGAGCACTGGCGTAACAGGCAGTCTTCGGACTGGCCCTGTGGCTCAGGGCACTGCAGGTAACCCAAATACTGTCAGAAAGAGAAGGAAATTTTGTAACCCTCGCCCCCTTGCAAACATACTGGTCACAGGAGGTGAAACGATAATGGTTTTGCTTGATTTTCAGTAAAAAAGCAACACAGGAAAGCCACAATCATCCTGCTGTCTCGGGCTGCATTGCTCTCCACTGGGTGGCTTTCTTCATTTTAGCGCCATCTTTTTAAAACCTGTTATTACATGTAAATTTCTTGAATCTGTGTTCTCGCCACCCAAACCGAGTTCCTATTCTCACTCACATAGCCATCCACTCTACCTGCTAAATACACATCCACTTAAAACAGCATTCTGCATCTTTCTGGAAGAGACCAGAGACAAACAGTCCCTATAAAATCCTCTTGAGTAACTCCATTGAGGCACTGAGGGCATGTGATCAAAACTAGTAGTAAAGAGAAGTGAAATTCAGATAATTCAGTCACTGATTGGAAAAAATGCAGACCTCTCAGTCTGCATTTCTGCAGACAGAAATCAGACACAAGACCCATCTATGGCAACTCCACACAAGTGAGCGATATGCACGCACATTTCTTGTTCACAATACAAAACCCCAGCGCCTCACTCCATGCAGTGAGCTCCACCACACGCCTAAAAACAGGTAAATTACATGCTCAGGAGTCCAGCTTCCATATTTAATTTGTTAACATGCAAGACATCAGAGACATCACTCTGAACAGTAGTCATCAATATGATTTAAATGGCTGCCACTTAAGGTGGTGAAAAGGAATCAATTGTGCCCTTAAAACAGAAGACAAGGAGGAGCGTCCTCCTGTCGGTTTCCTGGGAAATAATGAGCCCTATTAATAGTTGTTAACATGAATCAACGAGTCAGTCCTCCGTCAGCGCTGTCGACTGGGCCCGAGTCAATCAGTAAAGGGGAAGAAAACTGATGATTCAGGGAAGCTCAACAAGGGAAGGAGGCAGGAAACTGGGCCCTCTCCTAACCTCCTAGGTCAGGCCCTGCAAGCTCAGTGAGCCTCAAGGAAGGAGAAGACGACACAGCATAACAATGAGACCCTACAGAGAATGCACACCGGTTAGAGCCATAAATATGTTGACTAGAGTCCCCATGTGGCCATATAACCAAGAGAGGGATCATCAAGAGCAAGGCTTCTTTCTCCTTAAGGACCAGAATTTAAAACTGCTAATATCATGTAAAAGAAAGATGCTGGGAGACGTGATTGAGTAAGACTAACAGGTATGGTTGGAATAAGCTTAAGTGATGATGGTATGGTCTCTCCCCCAATCAGGTTATGTGGCTATATAGGTTTTTCCACTTTGTATCTATCCGTTTAAAATATACTCACATTGAAGATGACATGAGAATATACATAGAAAACTCAAAAGATACCACTAAAATTATTAGAAATAATAAATCAGTATAGTAAAGTGGCAGGCTACAAAATGTGTTGCACTCCTACATGCAAATAATGAACTAGAATAAAAAAGAAAACAATCCCATTTACAGTAGTATCAAAAGCATTAAATACCTAGAAATAAGCCTAACAAAGGAAGTGAGAGATCTGTTGAATGAAATGTATAAGACATTGTTAAAAGAAATAGATGATACAATGAAATAGAAAGATATTCCATGCTGGGCCTCCCTGGTGGCCTAGAAGTTAAGTCTCAGCACTATCACAGGTATGGCCTGAGTTCCATCCCTAGCCAGGGAGCTAACCTACATATGGCACAGAAAAATTTTCCTGTCTCACCCATGCTCCCCTCAGCAGTGTATTTCAGTAGATCTGCCTGTTCTGCTCCCCACTCTGTCTCTGGTGAATCCTCTTACTCTCCACACCTCTGGCCTATACCCCAGCTCTTCTACACAAAAATGAATAAAATCTTTTAAAAAAAATAAAAGATACTCCATGCTTATGGATTGGAGTTAACATTGTTAAAATGTCCATCTTACCCAACCCAGTAAATAGATTCAATGTAATCCCTGTCAATGGTTCAATGGAGTTCTTCAAAGAAATAGAGAAAATATTATTGAACTTTGTATGGAACCATCAAAGACTCTGAATGGATAAAGCAATCTTGACAAAAAACAAAACAAAACAAAAGAATGGAGGTATCAGGCTCCCAGACTTCAAACTAGACTCCAAGGCTACAGTATGGTATTGGACTGAATATAGAAAAACAGAAAAATGGAATAGAATTGATAGCCCAGAAATAAACCCACATGTACATGGACAGTTAATCTATGACAAGGTAGATTTCACTTATATGGAAGAGAGAGAGGGAAAAAAGGAACTGACAAAAACTAAACCAAAACAAACCTAGATATAGCTGCAAAATAAAGGCTACTAGCAAGGGAAAGGGGTTGGTAGTGGGAACAAAGAGGGTACAGGCCCAGTGGTCTAGAGTAAAGGGCTATGGGTGTGCTGATGGTGGGTGTGATAACACACCTGAGGAGGTATGAACCTAGTCTCCTAAATCATGTACAGCATTATAAACCAATGCTACTTCAATAAAAATTAAAAATATATAAAATATACTCACACAAATAATTTGCAACCTCTGTTAAAGGATAAGTAGACTTCATTATTAAAGAGCCTGTAAACTCTTGCAAATCTCAAAGGATAACAAAAGATCATATTAATGATAGAGTATTTATGAAAACCTAACAACATGCCAGACATAATCTATATGAGCTTTATCCAAATTATCTCCTTTAATTCTCTCCAAATTTTTAAGAGATAAATGATGTTCTATCCAGCTGACAGGTGGAAAAAAACTGAGACACAAATGAGTTAAGCAACTTGCTCAAGACCATACAACTAGCAGATGCTAAAACAGTGATTCAGAAACACGAGTGTCTGTTGAAAGTCCACACTTTTACACATTGCTGTAACAATTTCCTACAGACAGTCTACAAAGGAAGAAATACATGAGTTAATAAACATTTTAAAATATTTAATTATAATAGGAATCAAAAAGTCAAAAGCAAAAGAATAATGATTTATTTTTTATTGGGTCGACAATAAATAAGATTAACAACACCTAGTGTTAATGAGTTTATAGAAACACTGACTCACTTGTGCAGGGTTGTTGAGAATATAAGTTACAAAATCACCTTGGAGGGTAGTTTTTCCAAAATATATAAAAGTGCAATTTATGTATGCTCTCTGTAAATATCCACTACCAGGAATTACCTTAATGGGATGTTTAAACAAGTAAGATAAGATAAAAAGGTCATTAATCACAGGATTGTTTTTTAAAAGCTCAATATTGTAAACAACAAGTATCCATTTATAAGAATTGCTAAAATAAATTGCAAAACATCCACACACTAAAATATTACTCAGTCACCTAAAATAATGGTGCTGATCTATATTTGTTGACACAAAAATGTCTATGAAAAATTGTCCCATCAAAAATGCAATTATAGAGACATATATAAAAATATAAATATCACACATACATGCAAAGCAAATTTTCTGGAAGGATATTTGTGAAAATGATGTTAGTACTGATTTTTTGATTATGGAATTTCTGGGGGGGGTTACTTTCTTTTGTGTATTTTTATGTATTGTTTGACTTTTTAAATAATGTCTATTGTTTTTACAACAATAAGGTTATTTCCAAAAGAAAAAAAAAACACATTTTCCGTTTTCTAATTTAACTTTGTGTAGGATAGTGCTGAACCTGGGAACACTTGAAAATGATGAAACATAATGTAATGGAGAGAACATGGGCTTTAGAATATGACCTCAGGTGCAATCTTGGCTTTTACTGGCTTCGTGATTATATTAGCTTTCCATTGTTGTCATAACAAATTATCACAAACTTAGCAGTTTAAACAAAACAAGTTTATTATCTTAAAGTTCTGTAGGTCATACCTGCAGACTCACTGGGCTAGAACCATGATATTGGCAAGGCTGTGCTCTGTTTTCCAGAAATTCTCAGGGAGGATTCCTTTTTCTTGCTCATTCAGTTGTTGATAGAGTTCAGATCCTAGTAGTGGTAGGAACAATATCCTGTTTTCTTGTTGGCTGTAGCTAAAGGTTGTTCACTCTTTCTAGAGGACACCAATTCCTTGACTTTATCTTAAGAGCCACTACAGGAGTCAAGTTCTTAATCTGACTCCTTCTGCATTTAAGGCTCATGTGATCACATTGGATCCACTCAAACAATCCAAAACTGCTATAAGGTAGGGTGAAGGGTACCCCAGACCCCAAAACTGCCTGCTCAAAATAGGTTATGCTCAAATAGATTATGCCATCTGACACATCAAGACAAAACATACTCTAGTGCCTAAGACCTCCAAGGGAAAGGAACTTTAATACAGCTACTATGTAGTGAGAAGAGAAGGAAAAGAAAAGATAAAATAGTTTTTACATCAAACTCCCAAAGTTACCCATCCCCTCAAAGGCAAATGCCCAACCAGAGTTGACCCAAAGCAGGACTGCTGAGGCCCAAAAGCTTGCGACAAGTTCAAGGCACCTTCTGGTGGGAAGCACAGGAAAGGGACAGGAGGAGCCAGGCAAGTCTGGATGGAAAGAGAAAATCAAAATCAAGATAAAGGCTGCCACTGTGAGCCTCCCCATGGGTCTCTCACCCATGTCTGTTCAAGTGTCTCCTTCTATGTTCCCCAAATCCCTGATACAAGTCCAAGGCTGAGAAGCAAGTGCAGCTTCTTTGCAAATCTCTCCACTCCATGTGCCTCCTCCGGTGCTCCTTCTTCCTCCTTCCTCTCCACTTCTCCTCCCTTCCTTTTTTCTCTCCAGTTTCTCTCACTTCCTCTTCCTGCTCAGCTCCACCCTCCCTTGGGTGGGGCAGGGAACCTGGAAACTCCCCTTCCCCTGGGGACCACCCTGTTACAGGACCATTTCTCTTTTACCACATCTGCCAATTTATCTGTGCTGTGAAAAGTAACATTCACAATTCTGGGGACTGAGACGAACATTTTTGGAGCATCATTATTCTGCTTACCTCAGTGGCTTCAGTGAATTACCTGAGTAATTAATCCTTGACTTTAAAAGGAAGTTGGCAGGATGCCTAGTTGAACTACTAGCATTTTGTTTTGTCTTGTTATTGTTGCATTTTTTTCTTTCCCGTGCTAAGAAGGTAGTCATACCTCCTTTACCTCAAGGAGGTGGATATATGATGAGGAAGATAGTTTTTCATCTTGGCTTTTGTTTTCTAAATCTTAGCCTGGCAGGATCCCTAAGAAGATGGAGCAGATAAGAGGTGATAGTCAGATGGTATCACAGTGTAGCAGATCCCTGGGCATCTTTCTCACTCATCTTGACAAGGATGCTTCTTAAAAACCATGTGAACTTGAGCAGTGAGCAAATGAGCTGTGGTTAGTATGGATAGAATTCCAGAGTGCTTTCCCTAACGTTTTTGTTTGAGTTAAGCCTCTTAAGACCTTATTACTATCCTAGGGGAAGGGTTGGGGCTTCCAATAATGACAGACTGAATTTCCTGCTATTCCAGTGGGATTAGGGTTCATGGAGTCAGATTGATACAATTTTGAAACCCCTGTCTATGACATAACAAACATACCTGTCTACTCTATGGGGATAAGGACTCCTGTGCAGGAATCTAGGCAGGATAAATATGTGCTAAACATGGGCTCAAAAATCATAAATATTCTATTTAATAAATCAAATGACATGGATATGTGATAATATGACAATGACAATGGTCACAAAATATGCCATCATTAACCTCTAAAGAACTTTAAATAAATACATACATACACACATACATACTACTTTTGATGTTTTGAGCTTCACCTAAAGTCTGTTAAAAGACCAACTACACGGTATTCGGTGAAAAATACTCTTACAATATTGGAGAATAAAGAGGAATCACTTCATGTCGAAATTTTCCAGCCACCTACTTGACTCTTTCCTCTTTCACATCCCCTACATCCAGTTGGCCACCATCTACATGTTGTCATTGCAACCCTAGAAATACTATAGCACCTCTCCCTGCCTCTCATCCCTAGTGTAAGTACATCCACAGACCCCCATCTTCCCTCTCCCAGATTTAATATGACAAGACCTCCCTGTGGGTCTCCTTGTCTCTTATCTCAGTCCCCTTCGACCCACCCTTCATTTTCCTGTTTTAAATTCTTTAATGAGCTCCTTTTGGCTCACAATCTTGCTCAATGGCCATTACTCCAAGATGTTCATTCTCACCTCCCTCCCTGACTTTGCACAACTGACTGTTCTTTCTGGGACTAGCCCTTTCCCCTTCTGTATCTATTCATACTTCAAGAAACAAATCAAATATTAAGTCCTCTGTTAAAGCACTCCAGCTCCCCCACCCTGACCTCAGCCTGTCATAGTATAGTGTGTATGTTTATACTATACAATTTTCCAGTGTTCTTTTGCTCTGATTATACCTATTTTCCCAATAAGCCAGATATTTCTTAAATGCAGGCACTGTGTCTTGTTCAATTGTGGACTCTTAGCACCGACACTTTGTCTATCATACAAAAAGTGCTCTCAAACATTTCATTAAATAAAAACCAGGGAAGGTGCTGTTAAGTTGTGAGGCAACAATGAAATAGAAAAGCCAACTTATGCCCGGCACTGCCCATTATTCCATACAGACTCTTCAGAGGACAAAACCCCTTTTTTAATCTTCATCTTTCCTTCATAGGCCAAAACAATGAAAGAGCACTTTTGAAAAAGAAATGGCACTGAGTAACTCAAATAAAGAGCTAGTTAGCAGTCAGAGTTTAGCACTAAGCATTCTCTGAGCACCCCTACTCTGCACAGCACTGTACTGAGGGTGGGGGTCCAGGGTCCTATCTCGGACCTCACCACCTATCACAGGACGCAGGCACATTAACCACATGACGTGGTCCAGGGCTGGAGTGAATAATAGAGGCAAGTCTAATAGGAGATTATAAGGCAATAAAGGTGCCAGTCCTACCCATTAGGATGGTTATTATCACAAATAACTGTCAGTAAGGATGTAAAGAAAGCAGAACAATATGCATTGCTGGTGGGAACATAAACTGGTGTGGCCACTGTGGAAAACAGTTCTAAACAGTTAAGCAAAGATTTACCATTTGATCCAGAAATTCCACTCTAGGAACCAGCAATTCTAGTTTCAAACAGTTGAAAGTAGGGACTCAAACAAATTTTTGTGCACCAGTGTTCATAGCGGCATTATTCATCACAGCCAAAGATGGAAAGAAACCAGGCCTTTGTCAACAGGAGAGTGTGGAAAAATACCACAGGGCACATGCGCGTGCACACACACACAACGATTATTCAGTCTTAAAAAGAAAGGAAATTCTGATATATGCTACAATATGGATGAACCTTGAAGAAGTTCATCTAAGTAAAATAAACAGATAAAAAGAACAAATTTTGTGTGAGTCTATTTACATGAGGTAACTAGGAGAGGCAAATTCACAGAGACAGAAAGTGTAATGGAAGTTACCAGAGACTGAAGGGATGGGGGAAATGAGGACTTTTGGAGTCAATGTATGCAAAGCTTCTATTGCGATGACAAAAGAGTTCTGAAGAAGAGTGTGGCAACAGCCATGAAAATATGCATGTCTTTGATGTCACTGAAGCATAGACTAAACCACTTTATGATGGCCAATCTTATGTCATGTGTGTTTTATCACAATAAAAAGAGCAACAAAAGAAATATTTTCATTCCATGAAATGAAATAAAGTTATTGAGAAGTCATGATGCTTGAACTGAGTGCTGAATGATAAAAAGGAGTTCGCTAGAATGATGACCCAGAAATCTGACTTTAAGTCCTAGCACAGCCCTTTTATGTAAGTCTTTTATGTAAGTCTTTTCCTTCATCTATAAAAGTGAGAAAAGATACACCATATAATTGTGCTAAGGATTTCATGAGATAACATGTCTAAAATGGTTTTCTAAACTGCAGGACATTCTCTGATAAAAATTTACTGATAAGAAGTGATACAAAGTTTAACTGCGGAAGGCAAGATTTTTATGTTGATATTAAGTCAGTATTGACCAGTCCAGGATATTTTCTAAAGTTTAACATGATAAACACTCCTCCCTGTTCAGGCAGGTGAAGTTAAGACAACTATTAGGGGAAAGAAGCAATAAAGGTTAAAGGACAAGGTTGGAAGACTACATTCTCATTTTAAAAGAGGAATATTATCCAGTCATTAAAATTGAGAAACAGAAAGACATGAAGAAGAATATGAGAAAACATTTAGTATTCTGCTTCCTTCACTTAATATATTATAAATTGTAACTCTGACTTATAATGGTGTAAATATACAGATACAAGAACAAGAACTGGAAGCCAATGCACAATGCTGAAAATAGTGGTTGTGTAGAGATGGAGACTACAGGTCCCATTTTTCATTTGTTATTTCATTTTATGTTGTTTTGTGATAACAAATGAGTGTAAGAAAAAAAGAATTATATTCCCCTTTTAAATGTTTATCGGCTGGTTTCTTTGCTGAATACTCAATCTACAATCCTTGTCCCCACCAGCTTCCAAGGTGCTCGAGGCCATGTACCTTTGAGCCTTGGGGGCCTAGAGGGTAGCATTTGCTTCTAGCAATGACATAAGCTTGCACAGAACAACTGGAGGATGCTCCAAGGCCCCTTCGGGGTAAAGAACTGCCGCCTTCTATAGATATGTGACTCAGGGCTCCAGGGGACACTGGGGGCAGGGAAAGAGCCATCAAATTGTGTTTGGCCTTGGGCTCTGATTCAAAGGCTGCAGCTTCCAAGGTTCTCACCCTTCCCATTCTGTGATAAAAGGCACTGACTCCAGATGCTTGCAACCCTCATTGTGACTGGCTCAGATGCAGCTGAATTAGCACAAGGCCACGATTTCTCAGAGCAGGGTTCCCCCAGCAGCCTCTCTCCGCAGGAGCTGGCCATAAATTATTTCGACTGTTAAATTCATAACTAGATCAAAGAGAGAAACAAGAATGGCAGGTTGATTTTATGCCCTTACACTATCTCTCCAGTCTATCAACCTGTGGAACCAACAAGTATTAGCACCCCTGACATACATCAGAAGTTGCAGCCTATAAACACTAGAAACAGAATCAGAGAGACATCTCAATTTCACTCTGCAGATAGAAGGCCATTCTCACAGGTAGAGAACACTTAACCCTATATCTACCTGCACTGCTCCCTTTAGCCACAGTCTTTGATTCTTCTAGGCTCAGGACTGTACAGATTGTTTACATAAATGGGTGTGTTACCAATCAGAAAAGGGGGGCTGACCTCCATCCAGCATAAGGAACACCCACCACGCTCTGCACTGGCTCAGGGACAGTTGCCCAGAGGAGGGAGAATCCTTTTCATGTGATCTGATGCCAAGTCACATGGTCAAAGGGCTATGCCTGACTTTTGGGTGCCTTTTTGTAGCTCCCAGAAATTATTGTGTGTGCTGGTAATCTCTCTACGTGAGCAAAAAGAGAATACCAGCCTGTCTGTGTGTCCTGTTTCTGAGCAGCTCAGAAATCTGCCCCAAAATTGCATAGCCACTCCCTATGTAAAGGAGCCTAGCATTTTATTTTATTCTTACAAAAGTTGTTTAGATGTCAACAAACTACTCCAAGCTTTATTTAGCTTTCAGACCAGATTTCCTTATTAGGTTCCATAGTTATCTTTCCTTTTGAAAGACATTCAGTAGTTTTCCCTCATAATGTCCATGTGTTGACCTCGACAAATGCCAGCCCCCATTTCACTTTTCCTGCTTCTCCCTTTCAAGTACTACTGTTAGTGTGCAACCAAGGAGTACCCAGAACCCCAAACTGTTATGTGACACAAGTTTCAACAAGTGGCCTAGCCATCCATGTACACAAAGGCAATGGAAGCATACTTGTAGTGCGGAAGATTTTTAATAGAATTGGTGTGCATAGGGAGAGTGTAGAAAGGGTTTCAAATAACAGCAAACTCCAGAAATCAGTCATCCCCTTATGGGCAACTGACCAGCCTAACAGTCTTAGCCCAAAGTGTGAAAGGTGAGGCCCAGGAGTTCACCATAAATCTAAAGGGACTACAAGAAAGGGAGGCAAGTCCCAGAGAACCTGGGCCAAAGGAGAGACTCAAAATTCAAAATATACCACATGATCCAATATGAGGTCAAGGTTACTGTCACTGTTGTCTCTACCAAAGACCAGGAGTAGCCTTCTCATGTGTCTCTCTATGCATCTCTTCTAATTGTCTCTACATGTCTGTCCTCTGTGTCTTCTACGTGTCTCTTCCATGTTCTTTTCCCCTTCATTATTCCACATCCTTTTGTGCATCCACATGACTCTTTCTCCGCTGCACTCCACTCAGGAAGTCTGGTTCATGGCATGTAGGACTTGTAGTCCAAAGTGACCACATACAATGGCATCTGTTCAGTGCTCCCCCTGCCCTTTTATGGAGATGCAGCTGTAACACTACTTCATTGGTCACCCCCTCTGAGTCTTGTCTTCCTTGCTCATACCTTCCTCCAGTTTTAGAGACTTTTGGACTATAGCAACATCATGGATCTTAGCCAGGTTTTCTGTCCTAATTCACAATTTTAAAAGTATGTTATAGAGTCTTGCAACTATATGATAA
The DNA here is from genome assembly GCA_004024925.1 of Scalopus aquaticus. NCBI lineage: Eukaryota > Metazoa > Chordata > Mammalia > Eulipotyphla > Talpidae > Scalopus > Scalopus aquaticus. Next base: position 3,748 of record PVIJ01020185.1, on the reverse strand, counting down.
TTCAGGGATGTGTCTAAAATGATTAATTCTATAGAATTAAAAATCTCATTTCTGGAAGGAATCATAGCCTTTATCTGATGCAAGTTTACTTTTTAAATAGAAAATTAAGCAAATGAATTTAGACTTATCCAAAATAAAACAAGTGTTTGTAGCAAAAATAGGAATAGATTGAAGCCCTTACAATCTCCTCTCCAGAACTTGCATTTATCCACCTACCAAAGAGAGAGCAAGTTTCTATATAGAGAAATAGATCCTGATATTCTCAGAAAAATCCAATAGACTATGATAATGAAGGTGTTGTGCTTTCAGGTGTGACTGTTAGTGCATAGCCCTCTGGGAACTCTGCTAGAGCACCTAGTAATGGCAGAGGCATTGAATGCGGACTTAGGAATCCACTGTCTAGATTCAAATCTCTCCTTTGCTCATTTTCTAGCTTTGTGGCCTTGGGCAAGTGTTTCAGTTTCCTGATGTGCAAAATGGGAACAATGATATTCTGACCTCATGGTGTGGAGGAGGTGATTAAATAAGACAGTGGAAAGTATGGAATAAGTGCTTAACATAGTACCATCACATAAATTAAAAAAGGTCTTTCTGTTCTCTACTAACCTCCCAAAACATATCTACTTTATACACAAGCCATGGTTGGCTGGATCATGCTAATGTAAGAGTCTGGGATTTTGTCTGATTTTCATGACCATAAGCATCAGTGTAGTGCATTCACAAATGTTCCAGGAAGAACTATACTGGCTATTGTCAATAAATATAAAAATTGTTAAGCAAGTTCATTTAAAAATCACATGGTAATTCCCTAGTAATTCTGGGTTAATTGCATATTAATTACCATCTTGTTATAGCATCAATGAGCCAACATTTGGTATGGAAAACTGTATCAAGGATAAAATGATCCCTGATTATCCCACATCATCAAGACTTTTCAGAAAGAAAAGTATCTGCTTTTTAAAAAAGCTCAGTAACAACCCAAAGTATCTGACAATTAAAGTTTCTTCTAGTGTAAGTATGCAAAGAGTAGCCAGTAATATGTGTTACCAGTGACTGATTGTTTCCCCAAATCCATTGGATCAAAGTTTTCTGTGAAGCCAAGCCTCAGTCTACTTATCTTTCCTGAGGTGATGGTTTAATTGGCTGCGAGTTCCTGGAACATTCCTAAGGTGTTTGCCTCTTCCTCCTTCCTGGATTTTTATTTGGCTTTTCCACGTTTCCTGCATTGAAGTATGATCCCCAAAAACAACTTATATGAGCCCAGCTGAATTTCTTGGTAGAAGAATTATATATAACAAGACGGTTGGCAAGGTTATATCACTCCATGAAAGCTGTAATTTCCCAGCAATTGATTTCCTAAAGATAACTCACTGTTTGCGTGCAGTGAAAGCTAATTTAACAAGAAAGATGAGTCTCTTCAGAACACCTTGATTGGCAATTGTGATAAATTCCTATAATTACTATTGACTCAGAGGAGGATTTTCATTTGTTAAGATGTTGCTGAAATGACAACTCAGTGATGGTTTTAATAAGAGGAAGCGGAAATGCCACCTGCTGCTCCCATCTTCACAAAAGAAACTTACAAGACCAACAGTTACAGACATTTCAGAGAGTTCATGAAGTCCCTGTTGAATCTCAGAAAGAACTCCATATTCTTTTTGGCAATTCTGTTTTGACTAAAAATTCCTATAGGAGGGCCTCCCTGGTGGCGCAGCGGTTAAGCACTGCGCTGTGGAGCTGTCGGCAGCAGCAACGCGAGTTCAACGCCAGGCCAGGGAGATTCCCACATGGCATGGCAGACCTCTCCTGCCTCGCCCGCTGCTCCCCTCAGCAGTGTATTTCCTTCGATCTGCCTGTGCTGCTCCCCACTATGTCTCTGGTGAACTCTCTCGCCACCCCCACGCCTCTGGCCTGTACCCCAGCTTGTATGCATAAATAAATAAAATCTTGAAAAAAAAAAAAATTCCTATAGGAACCACAGTTCTTAGACCCAGAGAGTCTGGCTCATTCTCCTACCAAAGAAAAAAAGTTGGATCTGGATCAATCATCCCACAATATGCAACAAAATCTTAGTATTAATCTTAAAAATTGAATAATATTAAAAGTCTAACATTAAGCAATTGCTTAACTCAATTACTATAAATTCAAATGATACAATATTATCCAAACATTAATATGACTTAATGGAGAGTTCAAGACTAGAAACATGCCTACAGTGTGATTTTAAGTATTAAAAAAAGATACCAAATCACATGTACAGTTTGATCTCAACTATGCAAAAAAAGTTTGCATAAAAAGAGCAGAACTTCAGCGTGTCCCTGAATGTTAATGATTACATATACTAGATCTAAAGGTGATGGGATAAATAAAAAAAGAAGAAAAGAAGAAAGAAATTCCACTTTTTAAATAGTACAAATCTCTAATAGGACTTATCCCTAATACCTTTTTAGATTAAATTACACAAAAGAGTCAAACTACAGCTTTATCTGTTTGCTAAGTAAAAACTGTCCTCTGTAGGGCCTCCCTGGTGGAGCAGAGGTTAAGCGCTGCGTTGTGGAGCTGGCAGTGGTGACACAGGTTCAACACCCAGCCAGGGAGATTCCCACATGGTGCGGCAGACCTCTCCTGCCTCGCCCGCTGCTCCCCTCAGCAGTGTATTTCAGTAGTTCTGGTTGCTGTGCTCCCCACTCTGTCTCTGGTGAATCCTCTCACACACACACACACCCCACATTCCTCTGGGCTACACCCCAGCTCTTGTATGCATAAATAAATAAATCTTAAAAAAAAAAAAGACAAAAGTGTGTGCATAAGGCTGGACATCCATAAGCAAATGAATAAGGTTGCACCGTTATCTCACACCATATACAAAAATTAACTCAAAATGGATTAAAAATGTAAATGTAAGACCTAAAACTAGAAGTCAATATGGGGGAAGTTGGATTTGACAATGATTTATTAGATGTGACACCAAAAGCACAGACAACAAAAGCTAAAAAGAGACAAATGGAACTATATCAGACTTAAACATTTCTGCTTATTAAAGGAACCAGTCATCAGAGTTAAAAAGCAACCTACAAAATGGGACCAAATATTTGCACAGCATATATCTGATGGGGTTAATTCTAGAATATATAAGGAAGTTAAATCAATAAGCAAAAACAACACAATTTAAAAATGGACAAGGCACTGAATAGACAATTCTCCAAAGAAGACATATAAATATCCAACAAGCATATGAAAAGATGTTCAACATCACTAATCATAAGAGAAATACAAATCAAAACCACAGTGAGATATCACCTCACACCCATGAGGATGCTCAATATGAAAAGCACAGAAAACAACAAGTGTTGACGAGGAGGCAGAAAATTAGAGCCTTTGTACACTGTTGTTTGCAACATAAATGGTACAGTCATTAGGGAGACAACACGGAAGTTTCTCAAAAAATTAAAAATAGAATTACCATATGATCCAGTAATGCCACTTCTGGATATATATCCAAAAGAATTCAAAGCAGGATCTCAAAAAGATATCAATATACCCATGTTCTGGAGCTTCCATACGACCCAGCAATCCCACTTTTGGGAATTTACCCAAAGGACACAAAAACACTAATCCGAAAGGATACATGCACCCGTATGTTCATTGCGGCACTGTTCACAATAGCAAAGGTATGGAAGCAACCCAGATGTCCAAAAATAGATGATTGGATCAAGAAGATGTGGTACATATACACAATGGAATACTA
>PVIJ01020184.1:0-21551 GCA_004024925.1 Scalopus aquaticus | reverse complement strand
GGGCTGCCCAAGGGGAATACAAAATGTAAAAGACACAAATAACAATAAAAAAAATGGGAAAAAAAAAAAAAAGAATATAAGAGGTTTTTATTCTTCTAAAAACTAGGCCCAATATTGTTTGCATTCCCACCACCCTGAAATCATAGATGTGCCTCTTTTTTTAATATATTTTTATTGTTATTTATGTTTTTTACATTTTGTATTCCCCTTGGGTAACCCACCACCAATTCACCCATGATCCATCTCCATGGTCCCTTGTGTTCTTTTCTACTCCATTTTGTGCCCTTATTTTAAAGATGAAGAACATTGTCCTAGAAGTGAAATTTTTGCATTCTAAACTTAGCTTTGCAACTCAGTAAACTCATCACATTTAGTAATTTCCTTAACAATTGTGAAAGTCTGCTTCCCCACCTGTAATTGGGACAAATAAACCCAGACTCTCATCATTCAATGATATGTTGATATAAGTAAACAAGATAATGAATGTTGAAACATTCTCTGACTTATAAAGAAAAAATGTACATACAAGATATAGAATTATTAAATCTGTTTGTGCTTTAGTGAATAGACAGATGATGTTATCAACTACAAAGAATATAAATGATCTTAATTCCTAAGTGGCTTAACTCAGGTCCTTATGACATTTTTCCAACATTTCAACATGTTACCTGCATTGCTTGTGAGGCATTTTCTTTCCATGTGGCCAGCAGCAGGAAATGAAATCTATTACAGCCCCGTGTAGATGGTTAATTTGTTTGAACTGTCATTGAGCTGGGCCTTCGCTATCTTCCTAATGATCTCCCTGGTGCAATGCAGTGTAATTCTTGCATATTACTTGTCTCCAAAGCAGCTGTTTACCAAGATGCGATTTGCTTTTATTTTATGGATTATTATCCTCCCATACTTTAATGAAAAACACACAATATACATAAAAATTCTAGAAGAAAACATAGGAGGTAAGTTGCTTGCCATCAGTGTTGGTAATGCTCCCTTAGATTCATTACCAAAAACACAGATAACCAATGCAAAAATAAGCAAAAATTGGTCTATAATAAGCTAAAAAACTTCTGCACATACAAGGAAACCATCAACAAAATGAAAAGGCAACTTATAGATTGGGAAATAATAATTCCAAACCACATGTCTGATAAGCAGTTAATATCCAAAACATATATAGAACTCACACAACTCAATAGAAAAAGAAAAAGCACAACTTAACTTAAAAGTAGAAAGAGGGACTGAATAAACATTTTTCATACAAATGGCCATACAAATGGCCAACAGTTATAGGAAAGTTGCTCAATATCACTAATTATCAGGGAAATGGAAACCAAAACATTAATGAGTTACTATTTCACACTTATTAGATTGTTTATCATCACAAAGACAAGAGAAAAACAAATGCAAACGAGGTTGTGGACAACAAGGAACCCTTGTACACTCTGTTGGTGAGAATGTAAATTGGTATGGTTCTAGTGGAAAACAGTATGAAGTTTCTACAAATATTAATAATGAAAAACTAAATCTTCAAAAAATTTTAAATGATCCAGAAATCCCATTTTTTGTTATATATTCAAGAGAAAGTAAAACAGAATATCAAAGAAATATCTGCAATCCATATTCCTTGAAACATTATTCAACATAGTCAAGTTTCAAGACATAGGAACAACATGTCTGTTAATGAATGAATGGATCAAGATGTTATCTGTTTACCTACCATTTATCTTAGCTAACCTATCTTTGATTTATCTATTTGTGATGGAGTAGTATTCAGTCATGAAAAAGAATGAAAATCTTGTCATTTGAGGCAAAATAAATGAGCCCTGAGGGCTTACACTAAGTGAAATAAAATAGTCAGATGAATACTGTGTGATGTCACTGATATGTGGAAGCTGAAAAGAAAGCCAACTTCACAGAAACAGAAAATAGAAAGGTGTTTTCCACTGACTAGAAAGGTGGAGAAATGGGACAAGATTGGTAAAAACATATAACCTTTTTTTTTTCAAATATATATTTTTATTGTTATTTATATATTTTACATTTTGTATTCCCCTTGGGTAGCCCACCACCAATTCACCCGTGATCCATCACTGTGGTCCCTTGTGTTCTTTTCTACTCCATTTTGTGCCCTTATCCTCCCACTCTCCGCCCCCCTCAAGTGTCTCTCCTATTTGGTTTCCCTATAGTCCTGTTATAAGTGAAACCATTCGATATTTTTCTCTTTCTTTCTGGCTTGTTTCGCTGAGTATGATCCCCTCTAGGTCCATCCATGTTGCTGCGAATTGCATGTGTTTATCTTCTTTGAATGCTGAATAGTATTCCATTGTGTATGTGTACCACATCTTCTTGATCCAGTCATCTATTTTTGGACATCTGGGTTGTTTCCATACCTTTGCTATTGTGAACAGTGAAAAACATACACCCTTTCAGCTTTAAGGTGAATGAGGTCTAAGTATCATATACATATCACGATGAATATATCTGACAACAATGTGTTGTATAATTGAAATTTGCTAAGAGAGCAGAACCTAATTGTTCTCACCAGAAAAGAAAACATGTAAGTAATGGATGTATTAATTAACCAGATGGGGGGAGGGCATGAGTCCTCTTACAATGTTGAAAAGACAGATAACACACACACACACACACACACTACACACACACACCCCAAGCCCCATGAAAGCCATTGACCAAGTACTATGGAGGAAGTGTGGGGTGAAGGTGATTATTAAAATGAGAGAGAAAAAGAGGAACAAATCACTTTCCTACCTATAAAAAATTCAGGTATCATTAATTAAGCCAACAAATAATTAGTGTGAACCTGCTTTGTGCTAGCTCCTGTCTTAGACTCTGAAGATAGAGCAGTGAGTAAAATAAGTGAATTTCTTGCCATCATTTAACTAATGTGAGAGTGAAGTAGGTAATCTATAAATAAACGTATAAAGATATCACAAAAAAAAAACAAATTAATACAAAGGAGTGAAGTGATCCTATCATGTTGCATTGTATCAGTTGACAAAAATAAAAATAAAATATCTCTGAAGAGGAAACTTAAGAGTAGAGGAACATATGGAAGAAGAGTGAGCTTTCCTGGCAAAAACAATAGCATATGCAAAGGTTTTTATTTTACTAAAGTTTCTCTATAAACTCTCAACTCATGCAAATAGTATAAACTATCAAAAAAATCACTGCATACAACTTTCAATTGGTCAGAATCTCAATATCTTGATCACCCTTGCTTTTTACTAGTTTTTGTTTTGTTTTGTTGTTCAAAAATTCTCCAGTGAGATATTTGTGAAGACCAATAACATTGTATTGCAAAGAGATATGGAAATATTAAATGTTTATCTCTTGGCACCTTGCTCATTTATTGGCAGTTGTCATCATCTTGAACAAGATAACAACCTAAAGTAAAAAAAAAAAATACATACACACATAAAATAAAATAACAACATATAAAAGAATCTAATGCAATATGATGAAAGTGTTAATCTAGATCACTGATTAAACAAAAGTCCTGAAGGAGCAAGTATTTTCTTAAAGGACAAGGGAAACCTGTGAGCAGAAGTCAGGCCAGTAGTTGTGTGTCAGCACGAAACCCCTGCCTTGCCACCAAACTCCAGGGAGTCTTACCAGTAATTAATAATTTTAAAGGAGCCACTGCTGAATAGGGTTTCATTATTCGTGATGATGATGAAGTTAAAATAATAGAGAAATTAAAATTCGCTTCTTTGATAGAAAAATTTGCAGGATTCAAAGTTTAAAAATAAAACTCACAGTATTAGGACAAACTGGAAACAAAATCATTTTAGAGATGGATGACATGTCATTACAGTCTTGAAATATCTCTCTTAAAACTTTAAATTCACATTTTGATCAACCACTTAGACTGGTGGCATATTAAAGTCTATTAGCCTCAGTTATTTTGTCCTCTAAGTAACTTTGGAGAGCACAAGAACAACTTTAAATTGAATGAGCTTTTTTTTTTTTTACATTATAAGATGCGCTATTTGACCTTTTATGTTTTTAACAGAAATGCCTAGTTATTCTAAAAGTGCTTTGATACACTGTTATGTCGGCTATAAAATATTCCTTCCTGTAATGTCCCTTTTGCCCTTTCTTTTATCATTAACATATATTTTAAACTTTCAGTTTAATACTAAGCTCAGCTCCATAGAGAGACACCCCTATATCATCTGTTAAATTGAAATACCATGGTGAAGATAAATTCATTGATAAGAAAAACATTTAAAAACTCAAGATACAGATACAAATAATAGGAGGAGGTAGGGAAGGAAAGGTGTTAGAGTAAGGATGAAAACCTGACTGAAGACCTATTTAATACAGGGTAAAAAGAGAAGAGAGGACTTCTTCTGGCAGGCACAGCTCAGATACAGCAAAACCGAGACCTAGGGGCCAGACTGGGCAGAGGGTATAAAGCTCAAAGAATCACACTGCCTAGAGAAATTTAAAATGTTCATTTTATGAGAAAGTGAGCAATAGTTCCATATCACCTCTGAACTATACTGTAGTTACTACTGGCGTGGAAGGTCAAGATATATAGGACTTAAAGGTCAGCCATCACACGATAAAACTGACAAGAAAATCCTTTTCCTACCTAGTTCAAAGAATAAATACTGAGAATCTGAAATAAGGTAAAGGAAAAGGGGAAGAAAAAAAATAAGACTGAAAAATATTGAGACTGTACAGACAAAAATCTTCAGAATTAAGATCAGAGACTCCACATTCTACTAGGAACAGTCAGGTCATATTATCATGAGACTTTCCAGGTGAATTGGAACCCACAGTCAGACCACAACAGAACATCCCTTCATGGGATGGTTCAATTCCGAGATAGGCACAAGAAGACTGAAAACTAAGTTCTGGGTAAAAATTCCCAACTTTTAATTAAATTAAATTAATTGATTTACTCATCAAATATTTAACAAAAGGATAATTTTTATTTTTTTGAACATGGTAATTTTTTTAAACTTTATTAAAGTACACTTCCTTATTCCAACCTAATTATACCAACAACCTTTTTAAGAAAATTTTGTACTGAGTTTGGATGTAATCGTACTCCCAAGGTATCATCATAATCAAGGTTATAAACATTCCTATGTCCAAAATATTTGTGTCCATTTGTGCTCTTTCTTTGTCTCCTCTCTTCCTCTTCTCCCATCTTTTTTTGTTTGTTTGTTTTAGTATGTGTACTTAACATGAAATCTACCCTCTCAAGTTTTTAAGTGCATAACACTGCAATATTACCTATAGGCACTGTTTTACACAGCAGATCTCTAGAACTCCTCTAGCAGAACTATCATCTTATATCTGTTGAACAATCTCCCATTTTCCTCTTCCCCCCATCCATTGACAACCACCATTCTGTGCTTTGCTTCTGTAAGTTTGACCTCCCATATCTCATCTATTTTAGATGGCTCATACAAGTAGAATCATGTAAATCCCTCTGTGACTAGCTTATTTCACTTAGCATAATTTCTTGCAGATACACTCAGTTTATCACAAATGATAGGATCTTCTCCCTTCAAAGACTGAGTCACAGTCTATTTTATGTACACATTGCATTTTCTTTATCTATTTACCTATTGATAGACATTTAGATTGTTTCCATAGCTTAGATACTGTGAATGAGATGAACATGAGACAGTGATGGCAAGATACAGAGACATCAAAACCCTGGTACATGGTTTGTGGGAATGTGAAATGATGTAGTTGCTATGGAAAACAGTATGGAGGGTCCTTAAAAGTTAAAGATAAACACATGCAATTCTCAGCAACATGGATGGAACTAGAGGGATCATGCTCAGCAAAATAAGCCAGAAAGAAAGAGAAAAATATTGAATGGTTTCACTTATAACAGGAATATAGGGGAACCAAACAAGAGAAAGACACTCAGTGACGGAGAGGGAGAATAAGGGCTCAAAATGGAGTAGAAAAGAGCACAAGGGGGCCTCCCTGGTGGCGCAACAATTAAGCACTGCACTGTGGAGCTGTCAGCAGCAGCAACGCGAGTTCGACCCCGGGCCTGGGAGATTCCCACATGGCTCAGCAGACCTCTCCTGCCTCGCCCACTGTTCCCCTCAGCAGTGTATTTCTGTCAGTCTGCCTGTTCTGCTCCCCACTCTGTCTCTGGTAAACCCTCTCGCCACCCCACACCTCTGGCCTGTACCCCAGCTTGTATGCATAAATAAATTAATCTTAAAAAAAAAAAAGAAAAGAGCACAAGGGACTATAGTGATGGGTCACTGGTGAATAGGTGGTGGGTTACCCAAGAGGAATACACAATAATGTAAAATATATAAATAACAATAAAAAATTAATGATAGAACTACCATATGCTCCAGCAATCTCACACCTGCACATATATATATTCTTAAGAATTGAAATCAGAACCCCAAAAGGATACCTGCACATTTTCAAGAGCTTTCAAATTTTTAAATGTTGCCATTTAATTAAAATAGTTTAACATATCAGGTAGCCAAAATAAAGTATACCTAATGGTCATATATGATGATGTTTTTGATTTCTGAATTAGAGTCATATGAAAACAACACAACTGCAATATTCCATGTTAATACAATCTGACTTCTGATTGAGTTGCATAATATAAACAGAGATGACTAAGACCGTGAAAGCACTGTGATATTGGAAGTGATTGACAGTTAAAACAGTTTGCTATTACACATGGGTGGATTAGATTAATTCATTTCTCAATGCTTGTTTTAAAGAGCATCTGTGGGCCGACTTTGCATGGTAAAGATAAAGTGTGTGTGTGTGTGTGTGTGTGTGTGTGAGCACGCGTGTGCACGTGTGTGTTGAGCAATAAATTAGAAGTAGGGAGCCTAGAATGGAGTCACAGGGACATACTTAATACCTATGAAACCTTAAGGATGTTATTTTACTCTAATCCTAACTATACTCCTCGATGAACAAGACAATAACCCCAACTACTGCTTAACAAAATTACTACAATAAAGGTCAAATTATACTTCAGATGAAAGTGTTTTGTCAAGTGCCATAATGTTGTAAATAAGCCTTGACATTTGGTAAATTACTCTTGAATTATTCAGGCAATTTGTTCTTGAAACAAAGGACAAAATAAAAGACCTATGATAGCTAGCATAACCTATCAGTCAGATAGCTAAAACAATAGCAGGTAGGACATGGCAATAAAACTTAAGCCTAGCAACTCAACATTGTGAAAATTAGCTTTCCGTGTTTGCCAACAATATCTGTCAGTGTCATTTGCTTACTAAAATTAATAAACTAGAAGGAGAATTCATTAATATGGGCTTAAGTACTATTGCTTGATGTAAATCAGAAAGAACATGCTGGAAATAAGCCATACTATCAGTGGGATTTTTAAACATAAAATACAACCTACAGTGACACAATAAAACAGAATGATCCCAGTGAAGTAACATTTTTCCAAAAGCAGAATAAGGAGAAACATAGCATGAGTTCATATAATATTCATTATTTAATGCCAGCTGGGTTCGCAAATTACAGAGTATAGTTATAGTAATAAAGAAGAAACTCTGCTGACCCTGGGCATAATGGGAATGTGCCCCTACACCCTTTGCAATTCTTTGGATGTGACAACATCTTATCCAAGGCTGTATATCCAATCATCCTTGATATCAGACTTCCATGTGGAATTAGTCTGTATTTGCAAATTTCATCCTTTTACATAGCCAAGGATTAAAATGTAATTACTAGTGGTGAAAGGTGAAAATAACTGTATATTTAATGCCACTGAAACTATTTTTCACCTGTCCCTTGACCATGGACAATTTAACTCCCATATTCTCTTTAGTGTCCTTATCTATAAAAAAGTAGACAGTTGGAATAGGTGATCTCTAAGGTTCCATAAATCTCCAATATTCTGGTGTTCATATGGACTCTCCAGATATTTAGAGTTGGAGAATATTTCACATTAGAGTTGGAGAACAAAATGTTGATATCAAATAATGAATAAATATAATAAGTAATGAATGAATATTCATTATTTTCTCCATAGACTCACTGTTTCCTTTTCTCAGAGTCATTGTTTTCTCAAACATTCTGAAATAATCACTGCTTTAAATATTCTCATATAATTTCTTTAGATAAGATTCATTAAAGTTTAAAATTAAATTTGTCACTTTTCTGAATTAGAAAAAAGATTTTTTTTCTTTTTTTATTTAGCCCTGGGTATATTTTGCATATCAATTTCAGGGTAAAACATAACCGTCAAAACCTTCAATGTCATGTATGCAAATGTATCTCTGTACAACTACTTAAAGAAAATTTCATATGGCAAAGACCCTTAGAAAACATCAAGCCATGCAATTGCTTTTATAGAAATAACAATACCCATGACTACATGGTAAAGTAATAACTTATGACCTAATCAACAGGAATGATGTGATTCTGATTCAATGCACAATTTACTCATAAACAAAGTCTTGAAGGAGGACATTGTTTGAAAATAACAAATGCCTTATTGATTTATATGTCTCCATATGGGGGAGAATTGACAGCTTGTCAAACAATCTCAATAGTGTACTACTACTCTAAGGAACTAAAAATCATATAGTTACCTTATTCTATGCCTTTCATAAATAATTAATAACTTAAATTTAAATTCTGCCTACATGTATGGGTAAAATTATTTCTCAAACATAATTATTTTGAGAAATTTTTACATTTTGTAAATAGTCTGATGGTAGAGAGGGAGTGAAATGTAAGACAAATCCTGTCCATGCCACATGCCTGGGAAGACAACTTATTGTACACACATGTGTGCTAAACACACCCATATACACCATAAGGTAACTGCAGAGGGCTAAACTACATGAAACTAACAATCCACGCAGTATAAAGTTAGAACAGAAAAATATTAGTGAAAGATAACTATTAGAGAACAATCCTTGAATAAGTTGGAACTTGAATTAAAGCATGAAAGATGACTAGGATATGCAGAAAAGAGACTGGAAGGACATTTTCTAGAAGTACAAGAATAGACTTAAACCATTTGGAGCCTAGCCCAGGAAATTTTTCAGGAAGAAGAGAAACTGTCAAGAAAATTGTTTCTACTCTTGATCAGAGTGTAACAAATACCCTGAACAATAAGGAGATGTCAAAGGGCCACTCACACTAGCTAAAGGGCTTCATCCAATAAATAACATGAAATTGGGAGTATGGGAACAATCTATTAAAGATAAAGATAAAATATGTCAATGCTATGAACTGTGAAAAAAAGCTAGACGCTAGGAGACCAATAAGGGGACTCATACAGAAATCTCAATACCATGTCAAGATGGCCGAAAAAGAAGTCTAAAAATTTGTTCAAACAAGACATTTTAGGAGAAACACTGCTAGTATTTAATTGTAGAACTGCTGCAAAGCATCCAAGTTTATGCCAAGTTATAAACCTAGAGAGGCTAAGGAAAAAGAGGCACCACAGAGAGAAAGTTTTTAGAGAGAGAAGTCAATTAGGAATAGGTATCAGGACAGGACTGATAAAAGGGTTAAGGGGTGTTATGCTTGATTCTTAATGGGGCAAATGTATAAATTAGATATAGAACAGAATCAGGATATGATGAATATATTTAGGAACTATCAACTTGAAACAATATAGACATTCTATATGAAAATAAGTTTGGTAGTGGATTGTAATATTTTTAATGTTACAGAGGTTTGGAGATTTTAATGAAAAGCATAGATCATCTCCCCAGATCAAAGAAATACTCATATAAAAATATATATAACTTGGAACATAATTTCAGGATGTAATTAGACTATCCTAGTATATATCCCAAGATAGCAAAGTTTACTTTGTGTAACCAAGAGCTAAGGAAAATGACAGTTGAAAAAAATACATTATCAACAATTTATTTAGAATTTACTATATGCCAAGTATTATTCTATTATTCTAAATACATCATTTTCATTGATCTCCATTTTAATTAATGATGTAAAATAATCATACACTATCATAGACTATCCATCATCATATAATTCTCTCTCTAGGCTATAACCTCTGGACTAGTTATCTAAGTATCCTATTAGATTTACAGAAAAATTGCCAAAAAGCAGGAAGAAAATAAACTGAGGATTCTTGCATTTGAGTCTTCATACACATTTATTCTTATCAGAAATTATTTTGACATTATTAAGATAGTAAAAAAAAGACTTTATTTGGGACTAATGTAAAAGGAGAAAGAGTACTACAGTACTGCAATAGAGAAATCAAACTCAACTCCTAATACAGCAAAGACTGCTAAGGATTTATAGTCTATGAGAAGTGTTAAGGGGTCAGTGGATGAAAAATTACCAAGAAGAATTTTATTATATATCAAGAGTAGGAGGATCTTGTTAAGCTGGGTTCTTGATAAAGGCAAGCCAAGGTGATCAGATGCCCAAGATGAGGATATTCTAAAAAAAAAAAACCCAAAAACCCAATAGCATATTTTTTGCTAGAACTGGGTTCAGAAGGCCAAGGGCAGTGGGCCTCCCTGGTGGCCTAGGAGTTAAGTCTCAGCACTATCACCACTATGGCCTCAGATCCCCAGCCAGGGAGCTGACCCATATATGGCCCAGGAGACTTCTCTGTCTCACCTGCTGCTCCCCTCAGCAGTGTATTTCAAAAAATCTGCCTGTTCTGGTCCCACTCTGTCTCTGATGAATCCTCTCACCACCCCCACCCTGCACCTCTGGCCTACATCCCAGTTATTCAACACAAAAATAAAATAATTAATAATAATTAAAAAAAAAAAGCAGAAGGCCAAGGGCAGAGTCCAACAGTGTGACCTAATCCAAAAGAGAGTTGTCAGAGGGCATGACTAAAGTTTGGTTAAGGAACAGATCTTTACTTTGCATTTATCTCTTCATTAAAAAAAAAAATCCCAAGAATATGACAGGCAATGTGTTAAAAATGCTGAGGTCAATTAGACAAATATGTCCCTAACCTTGGGAGCGTGAATACTAACTCCTCCTCCTTCATAGCTCAGCTAAGAGATCGACTCCCCTATGAATACTTCCCTGACTCTGCTTCATAAGGACATATCCCCCATTATAGGTTTATGTCTCCAGCATGTAATCACCTGTCTAATTGTCTATGTATCCGACTAGACTATAAGTCCTTTGAGAATATGGATAACACTAGCCTGATTCACTCATTCCCAATAGCTTGCACTAAACCTAGCCAAGTAGTAACTCAGAAAATAGTTGACGAAGTTTGCAAAAGATAGACAATAAAAGTCATTAGCTGGCAAGTGATGCCAATTACTGAGAGATGCCAAGGATATGTTGTTTCCCAGATACAAGACTACAGAAAAGCCATATGAATGAAGAATGGAAAGACACTATCAAAAACAAGAGTCCCAATACCCTTCTGAGTTGCTGAAATCTGAAATTTTCAGACAACCAAACAGCAGAGGGACTGGGATTTCAGACACAGTTCATTAGAACATGGAACATGTCCTTGATCCTGAAGAAAATGACTCTTGGCTCCTGAACCAGCTATAATACATTTAACTCACAAAAGCTCCCAGAGCTCAGTTTAATTTGTGATTTAGTGTATTTCTTTCAACAGACTTCACTTTCCTCATTAGTAAAATGTGAGCTAGAGACAAGGGGAGGGTTGGCAGTGAAATACATAAATACATAGTACAATATATATAAGCAATGATTCTAAGTGTCTAATAATCTTAGAGCCTTCCTGTATATTTTTGAGGCAGTAGGGGTTTATCAAAGGAGTTAAAGAAACGGTGATATGGGTGTTGTAGTGGAAATTGGAGTCTAATTAACATCATGGCATTTTTATCTTTGTATAGCCAACTTCCAGGACAATTATAATCTCTGATTTTCTAACTGAGATAAAATGAGAAAAGGACTTTGAATGAGGGAAGAAAGATGTTAGTGCAAAACATGGATTCAGAAGACCAATTGCTGAGGGCTGAGATTGGCTCTCACCTGATAGCTTTGTGACCACAGGAAAATATGTAAACTCTCTGTACTTTAATTTCCTCATAAGATAAATGGGAATGATTACATCTTCCACGTGTAATTTTACAAATATCACACAACCCGAACCTGTGAAGAGCTAAGAGCATTTCATGGCACAGAATAAACACTCCAAAAATGATTGTCATATTACAATAGGGGAAGAATACCAAATAGGTGGCCTAACAGTGTCAAGCATAATGATAGATGTTTTTGGAGAAAGTTACATCATTTAATTCCACTTATAAAAAGATTGTAGATTAGAAGTCTAACATTCAAGACTTTTCTCATATCCCCTTATGTGGACATCTCAGTGTACCCAGTCATCTGAGTATGTGTGGGATTGAACTGGATATCCCTATTACTTTGAATATTACTTCAATATTATAATTAGCAGTGTGAGGAAAGTGTCAGATCAAAAGCAAAAATAACTAAAAAGATTCTTTACTATGAATCTGTAAAATCTTCCCAGTATTTTGTGTTGAGTTTTCTATAAAATCAATTCCTCTCTGATTTTCCTATTTCTGATTAATCTAGTAGATGTGACAATTCAGCATATAATCATATTGCTCGGATAACTCAAGTGCAAGCCTTTACTTCCCTTAGTAGCTCTAAGAGTCTAGAATTATATTTCAAGGTTAAATACTTCTGTTTACTCAAACTGAATCCAGATGAATTTCTTATTCTGTTTAAGGTCATAAAGAACTTAGGATTTATGTTTTACCTATCTATGCAGCACAAATTTGCTCTTGTTAACTCTTGTCTGAAAATGACTTCAAGTTTTTATCACTAATGACATACTAGTGCCTAGTAATCCTAAAAATAACACCATTTGGGGCTGTAAAAAAAAAATAAGTTAAGACTGGATCAGACAGTTTTTTTTTTCAACTTTTCTCCTCTCTCTGATTTTCTCCCAAATGATCATTTCATTGCACATTGAGAACTTTCATCAAACCCTAAACACATTTAAAGCTTTAAGTGCCAATATCAAGCACGTGCATGCTTGAGCACAATGATTACAGACAAAAAAAAAGAAAGATTTGCCCAACATGAATGTCATTTATCATCACTCCTGGGATGCTGGATATAATGGCCTTTAATTATTGACATTGTATTGAACATTTCACTTACAAACAAGAGATATATGAATTATGTCTTCATAACAACTCTATAAATAGGTACCACCCCCCCCCCCAATTGACAGACCAAGAAGCTGAGATGCACATAAATGAGTCAGTAATAGAACCAGGGCCAAACCCTCTAAGTGTCTGCTCAAACAGTACAGGCCTTGGCCATCTCCTCCAGGTCCTGTCCTTCTAAGTCAAACACTTTCCTGTTCACTATTTCACAGTGGTTTTACTATGTTTTCCTGGCTTTCAGTGAGATGATATTGATGGATTAACAATGCAGTCCTATAAGAGACCCCTGAATTAAGTCCACCGGTTCTTGACAAAATAATGGACTCAATTTCTCATTAGTATTTATTCCTCAGCACTTCAGGGGGAAAAAAGTCAGTTATCTTCCTTCACCCCTAAACCAAAACCTCTAGACAACTGGTCTTATATACATTAATCAGCTATATATAGGTTATTTTTCCTTTCATTTTTTTTAATAGCGGCAGAATTGGTTTACAATAGTGTATATGATTAAGAGGTATAGTACCACATTCTTCAGGTGTATGTTATCAGACCACACCCACCACCAAGACACCAATAGTTTTCCACCATAATTCACTCTACCCCCACTTAGTCCCTCTCTCCCCACACTAGCTCTCTTGTAAGACTCTTGTAAGGTTGTTACTTTTCAAGACTTGACCATGGAATATCATGTGCACCTTGCTTTCTAAGCAACTATTGAGACAGATGCTTCTGACCAGGGAAAGAGGACCACAGAAATCCCTAAATTCCTCCAGGTGAGTGATTCTAAACTTTGCTGTATATTAAAATTACCCGCAGTGCTTTCAAAAAAGCCCAGTGCCCATACCCTTGCCCCAGGGAGTTGAATTTAATTGGTCTGGCATTCTGCCTGAGCACAGGGATTTTTAATACCTCTCTGAGTGATTCTAATGTGCTATCAGGGTTGAGAAACAGTGATTTAAGACATAACTTAGAGCAGCACTCTTCAATATTCGTCACACAGAATTTCCTGGGGGACTTTAAAAATACTGAAGCCATGACCTCATCCAAGACCCAATTAAATCAGAATGTCTTTAAGTAGGAACCAGGTTGTAAAGTTGTGCAGGTGACTTTGCCCTGTGGTTTGGGAGAATATTGCTCTAAAACCCTTAATACTTAATATATAGTATATAGATCAGCAAAGAACAAACAAAACCTGGCACGGAAAAGCTTGCTAGAATTGAAGTTTCAGGCTCTGCAGACATAGCAAATCAAAACATGCATTTTCACAAGATCCCAGATAATTAGCATGCATATTTAAATGTGACAGACTCATTTGTCTGCCAGGATTACTTTCCTAAAGACCTGAGGGTACTGTTAGTTTTCCCCAATTGGCCCATTTCCTCCCAGTTGACTTTTCTCAAATTTTACATGAAACCATACTATTAACTAGGGCCACTGTGATAAAGTGCATATTACGCACAACTTCTGGCCACACAGCACAGAATTGATTACTTACAGCTAATTATTATTAGTAGCTATTTACCAAGCTGACCCCTGAGCCTGAAATTTAGGTAGGTCCTTTCATAATTCAACTGATTTAGTCACTTTTCTGCCAAGATTTCATCATCTATTCCACGTTGCACTCTACACAAATATAGAATGTTCTACTTTTCCAAGCATGACACATGCTTTTTAGCCTCCTACCTATGTATTCACTTCTATCATGTTTTCCTCCTATTTCAAGTGTATCCACTGCAGTTCAGTTGTTTCATGAAGATTTCTCTGATTTTTTTTCCATCCCCAGTAGTAACAGTCTCTTCTAGCACAGAATAGTCACAACATCCTACCTGTACCTTTTTTATGGCCCATTTTTAAATCTCTGTGTCAGTTTTCCAGACTTCATCATATATCCTCTGCTAGATGATAAGTTATATTAGGAAGGAACCCATGCATAATTCACTTATATAAAATTCACACTAACTTTCTTAGAACCATATATACAGTAAGTAATTTGTTTTTCTTCTTACAATTTTTTATGCTGAAGCAGCTGAAATTTGTCTTCCTTGCTGAGTACTATTTGCCTTTCCCTCGAAAACTGAAAAGATCTTACTTCTCTGCTCATCAACTCTGCCATGAATAGTTCAGCATTTCACAAAATGTAATCTTTCAGATGTGAAATCTGAATCTCAAAGGAAGATGACATATGGAAACTTTATTCACCCAAACACAGTATTAAAGGAACCTCTTACAGGCACTGTTGGCTCTTCATGACACACTTTAGGATATTTTTAATGATAGTGAGGGATACGTTACCCAAGATAAATTTAGGACTGTTCATATTTTCCAGGCGTACCTAGATATGCCATCAATATTTCTTCCATGACAGTTAGAACATAGAAGTCCTCACCAAAAGAGATAGAATACCACAATGACTCTCAAGCTGAAAAAGTGAAAATTTAAGCCAGAAATCATCATTGAAAGAAAACAACAAAATAATGACAAAAATGGCGATGTTATTTCTAGGGAAACTCTCATATTAATGTGGATCAACTAAGGACCTTTAGCATACTATGAGTTGTGTCTAAGAAATAAAGAAGTACTTACTGAATTCAACTATCCTTAAAATAAAACTGCACTCATGATGATCTTGGATGTAGTATGTTCTATTCTATGTCCTGGAAAAACATGAAACAGGGTGAGGTAGGAAATATAAAAATACTTTCATCACCTCTAAAATTCTTAGAAACTTCCATGACTTTAAGAAACAACAACAAAGAAAATCACCGAATCAGCTGTAACAGATGGAACCAATTAGTATCTTAGAATTATTAGAAACTAAGACAAAGTCTACTGGCAATTTGCAAAAATATTTCTGATTGGTGTTCTTAAGGTAGTTTCATAAATATATTGAGATATCACGCATGATTCTATCAATGCTGAACAAGCCAAAAGAATGAGCATAGTGACATAGATTCCATTTTGTGATTATTTCCCAGGAAGGACAGTTCCTTGTCAAAGCTAATGATAAAGGAGCCCTCCGTTTCTATCAAGTGACTTTAGAATGAGGGATAAACATAATGAAGGCAAAAAGTAGCCTAGTTGCAATAGCTAAAAGCTAAGAAAAAGAGGAGATGTATTTAAGTCTTTCTGATCTATATTTATCTCTTTGACTCCATATTTCAGATAATTCTGATGATTATATTCTTTATTCCTGCTTTCCGCAAAAGAATAAAAAGATTTTTGGAGCCATTCTTATTGATGATTCCATAGTGCATGGACTAAAGTGATATGATTCTTGATATACAAATATTCATACTAACTTTGTGTCTTCAAATATTTAAAAAAAAAGAGCCCCATTAGCTCTGTATCATTGGTTACAATGTTATTGAAAAACTTTACCTCTCACAGACTTTCTCCAATCATAAGTTTTTTGAGTTTTAAATTGTTTTAGTCATTCATAAATGTCTCTGCTAATTAAATTGTCAGAGGGTTTAACAAAAATTTTTGCTATTATTCAGACCACTGGTTCCTAAACTTAGATATACACTGAATTACCTGGCACTTATAAAAACTGTGGTACTGAGTTTCACCTTCAGAGATGCCTATGTAACTAGACTTATATGTGGCCAAGGGATCAGTATGTTTTTAAATCGTGTTGTGAAATACTAAGATGCATACAGGTTGAAAATCATAATTTATACCAAACTTTTCAATAACAAATTTCAAATCTCATTTAAACCTTGGTGTACTACTAGCAAGAATCCTAATCTCTATTTCACCATTTTTATTTCCGATATTCATTTATATTTCAGATATTGGATGCTGTCCAAGTTTTGAAAGTCTTCTGAACATCAAATTCTAAAACTGAATGCCGTTGACCTACTTAACAGGGCATTGATAAATAATAGTAAATGTCCTATAAAAGACCTTTCCAGCAAGAGAGGGAAACAGAAGTGCAGTTATCACCATTTAGAGATGCCACCCCCATTATTTTTCACAGCCATCAGAAATGCTGTCCATTTGGTCCAGCTACTATGAATATTGTCCTAACAGCCATTTTCTCCCTTCATTCATTTCAGACAAAACTACTTATTTTCTAACATACTAACACTGAATTCACATTTCCTTCTTCCTTTGCCTTCTTGTGTTTCCAGAGAAGTCATCATAGTGATTTCAAATAACTAAATTTGGCCAATAGAAACATAAACTTGTAAATCAAATTGTAAAATCTATTTTAAAGTCTTACGAATAAAAGCCAATGTATACAAATGCAAATTAATGCCAAAATTGATTAGGTCAATTTGGTATTCATGTACCTTCATGTTCTGGATTCCATGTTCTCTCCAGTAAAGCACTGACGACATTTTCTATGCCACATGGAAAATATCCAGTTGGGTGGCCTTATGAGAAATAGGTATGCTAGAGAACAACTCTCAATGGTTGAAAAACAGCTCAAAATGTGAGAAAGGTCATTAATCAGGGGTAGATTCAATACCAAAGTGAAACTATAATTATGAACTACAGTAGTCACTGTTCTTTTATATGTCCTCCACTCTTATGCTTAATTATCCCCCTTTTACACTGTATAAGGTATTTTTTTGTGAATGGTCCTACATGTATTTGTCATGCCCAAGTTAAGGTCCTATGTAAGATATAATGTAATTTCTAAAGAAATTTGAGTTTGGTAAACTCTCCCCACATGCTTACTGTAAAGTTATCAAAAGAACAGATCTCAGCACAAATTTTGCCTACATGGAGTCATTTATTACATTCAATATGAAGTTAGTACAAGATAAATTTTATACTCTGTTTTGGGCCTTAATGTTCTGCCTTCTTGTTGTCTATAATGATGTGTGCATATAAGTAATATATATGTTGTTTATATATAACCACATTGTCTATGATAAAATATTTTAAATAACGTATTCATTATTACAATGCAGTTTCTGCTTCTGTTTCTATTCTGAAAGTTGTTTCCTTCTTGTTTCATCGGTATATTTTATATGTCTGTTTCCCTTGCTAAATTAAAACATCCTTGACTTTTGGTGGTGATTATAAGTAAATGACTTTCTAGTTGTAATTCTTGCTTGGTGTTTAGCATTTTAGCTTTCAATTTCTGTGAAATTCAACTTATGACTTGCTATGTCTATCTGAAAAGGGGTGGGATCTAGGAAGAACTGGTTATCAAAAGCATTGTGGGTTATCAACTTCAGAAATTAAATTATCACTCTTTGTCATTTGTTTAAGAAAAAAGAATACAACTGACCTCACATGACTCAACACCGCAGTATGGATGGAACACATTTTCCAAGCCAAGACCATGAAGTTGTCATTACTAACAAACAGCTCCACAGTAATCTCAAATTCCAGCCATTATTTCGTGAGAGAGAAGATAAATTGGGAAGATGCAATCACCATTACTCATCTACCTTGCCGGGTTTCCATCTTATTTGCTCCAGTTTCTTCCTCACAGGCATGTTGGAAGATAGATGTGAGAAGGTTTGCCAGATTCATTTTGAGAAATCATTGATTGAGAGATTAAAACTGACATTTATTTTTGCTTCTTTAAAGGCTGAGTCCTGAGATACCTAATCATTAAAGTATTTTAAGAGTGAGTAACTCTTAAAAGCCCCGGACAATTTGTGAAGCTTATTGTACCTCCCACAGTTTCACCCTTAATCTGAACAGGGTAGCTATCTCTCTCAGCTGACAGTCTGTTCTCCGTAAATATAGACAGACACAGCACGTAGAGCATTAAATTTCTCTGTGTGGTTTGGGAGTTTCTCAGTCTGCAGGGGTTATTAGGCTAGGGATGAGGGACTGACTTTTTAATGCTGCAGCTTCTGCAGTTTTGACATACCCCCACTTACAGAGCAAATTTTTAGAGTTGGAATTCAAAGTCATCTTCTCAGAGGATGTGAATTGTGTAGTAGCCCTTGAGGTGGAATGCACCAAAAACAGTGAGAGCCATCCTTTTCTGGCTCAGATCTTGTATTGTTCTATTTCTCCTAGGCCTTAAAAGTGGGTGACCAGATCTTTCCTTGAAAGAAGAATTAGCCAATGTCCACTGTAACTAAGTAAATAGGCAACTAAAGGTCTAGAAAAGTTAACAAAATGGTAACAGTAGTCCATTTACCAGAGTCTGAATTTTTCTGGAGTTTGGAATCATTCCTCTGCACTAAATAGAAAGGCTTCAGCAAGTTACTATACAGAACAACATATATGAATGGATGTGAATCTCTGGTGAATGATCTGTCTAAGAGATCTGTCTGATCTCTGGTGAATGATTGTCCTTCCAGGACAATCTTCCTTCCCTCTATTGTCATTTGAATACTGTAAGAATAAAGGGTACTGTGTAATAAACTACAAGACAAATTGATCATTTTTTTCTGAATGGGAGAGTGAACATCAAGATTTGACTGATTTCAGCAATTGTAATGACATGTAAAACACAAAAAAAATTGTTATGCATTTTTTTAATATTTGGAATTAATTCAAGTGTGCTAACTCTATATATACAAATAGTATTATAAGAACTATAAAAGGGAAGAGATGTTACCAAATAATCAAGTCATTAGTAGAAACCTCTAAAAGGGTAATAAAGAGAAGTGAACAGAAAATTCTCACTTGGGTCAAATGAAGCTGACCTCCAGCAATAAAAACCATTAATGCTCTTTCCAACTATTGACTCACAGCACATATTCCTGATGTTTTGACCAACTATGAAGTATATTATAAGTAACTGAGGTATAATAATGGCTGAAGTATCAGTGGTTTTTAATGATATGTCTCTTTTCATATGTAGATAAATTATCCATAGATAAATCTTCCCTTTCAATAACTTCAACCATGCTTTCTTACTTTTCTGTTTGCTATCTTGTGTGCAAGACAAAGTTAGAGTGACGTCACGGGAATTGCACAGCCTCATCTCTCAGAGGTATCAGAGCAAAATGGAGGATGCAAACAAGCCCATGACGCAACAGAAAAGGCCGAGAACTCCATGATCAATACTCGCTGAAACAGAAAGATTAGCTGTGGTAGAGGATAATTAACAAGCACTCTATTTATATAGTATACACAGATAGTTTGGGACTATTCTCACACAGAAACTACATTACTATATCTGTACTCCCACTTCATAGTGCAGAAAATGATTCAAGTAGAGTTAACTCTTAAAAAGTCAGAAATTAGTAAAAGAAATGAAAAAAGTATATTCTGCTACAGTTTGAGAATGTCATCTTTTTCAAGTTTGTTAAACACTTCACATATACAGACTCTTAATCCTCATGAAAGTATAAGTCTGATATAATTATATGTTTTATTATTGAGGAATATGTAGTTCTGAAAAATTAAGAAAGCTTATCTTAGATCACATAAATACTGAGCAGAAAAGGAGATTCCATGCCACATCTATTACACTGGTCAACACTGAGATCGTTACTGACTTAAAAAGGCCCTAATCTGTAGTATCTTGGTGAGTTGAACATGAATATAACACTGAAATTTTTTTTGCTCTCATTTTGAAGATATTTCATAAAATTCACTTTATATGTTTCACCGTGTGAATTTATCCAGTAGTACTGCAACAACATCCTGAATCAGCCTAGAATGATGTAATATTGCATCACATTGCATAATACCATCATGTACACATCATCCAGAGTTGATTGCATCATTTTCTGAGGCAATGCAATACTACTGCCAGGTGGCTGCTGAAGTAAGATGACGTCAGGAGTGCATTAGATAAAGCCCTGTCAGAAATATTGAGCATTGAAATATTTCAGACTTTGTGTGAGACAGTTTAAGCTACTGTTCCATAGAACTGTTATTCTTTTATCCATTTAGGCACAATACAGAACAGTAATGCCTCGAGAGTGCATTAATGGCCTGGACAATTTCTGCTGTATTTGTGGGGAAGTGACATTTGCCAACCAGAAGAAAAGTATCACTTCTCAAGTGAAAAAGTCTTATCAGCATTACTTGGGATGCAAGGCTGGTGACCAAGACAAGCCTTGGGCCCTGCGTATATGCAGTGCTACATGTACAACACAGTTTTCACAGCGGTTAAATGGCAGAAGACCATCAATGCCATTTGCAGTCCCCATGGTGTGGAGAGAGCCAAGCAACCACATAAAAGACTGTTACTTCTGCTTGGCTCCTCCTCTTTCTGGTGGAATACTGAAGCAAAAAGAAGTCAAGAATAGTCTACCCAGACATTCCATCCACATTGAGACCAGTTCCACATGGTGAGGGGCCTCCAATTCCGGAACCTCCAGCAGAATATTCTCTTGATTCATCCAATGAGGACAAGAGTGAGCCGACCTGTTCTTCTCCTGTTCCATCAGCATGCAGTGATCCAGATTTTCACTGTGATGCATCATCAACCCCACACAGACTAACACAGGAAGAACTAAATGACCTGGT
>PVIJ01020183.1:0-21555 GCA_004024925.1 Scalopus aquaticus | reverse complement strand
ACGCCCAGCCGGGGAGATTCCCACAGGGCGCCGCAGACCCCTCCTGCCTCGCCCGCTGCTCCCCTCAGCAGTGGATTTCCGTCGATCTGCCTGTGCTGCTCCCCACTCTCTCTGGTGAACCCCCTCACCGCCCCATGCCTCTGGCCTGTACCCCAGCTTGTGTGCATAAATGAATAAATCTTAAAAAAAGAATTGAATGGTTACCCTGTTCATTCTGACCACTCAATTTTTTAAAAACATTGTTGATACTAAAATTTTTTTTTTATAAAGATTTATTTTTTATTTATACATACAAGCTGGGGTACAGGCCAGAGGCGTGGGGCGGCGAGAGGGTTCGCCAGAGCCAGAGCGGGGAGCAGAACAGGCAGATCAGAAATACACTGCTGAGGGGAGCAGCGGGCGAGGCAGGAGAGGTCTGCCGCACCATGTGGGATTCTCCCCGGCCGGGCGTCGAACTCGCGTCACTGCTGCCGACAGCTCCACAGCGCAGCGCTTAACCGCTGCGCCACCGGGGAGACCGATACTAAAATTTGGTGGCAGTATTTTTTTTAAAATACCTGTAACATCTGTTTTTATATTTTCTAATGCTTTACTCGTGCTTTTTCTACTTCATTCTTAATTAGCCAGGCTAGGGTTTTGCCTTTTTTTTTTTTTTTACTAGTTTTTTCAAAGAGTTATTTCTTGGCTTTGTGGATCTCACTTTAACTTTATTCTCTACTTTCTTCATTTCTGCTTTTCCTTACATCCTTTTTGCTTTCTTGGACTATGCTGTGTCCTCTTTTCCCTCTTTTCTAATTGTATAATGGTGACACACAGCTCACTGACTTGTAGCCTTCTTATTTCAGATCAGGCTGTAATTCTCTCTCTAAATACTGCTTGCTTATATTCCACAATTTTTATGTATAAAATCTTCATTGTTTGGGCCTTTCTGGTGGCGTAGGGGGTTAAGCCTCAGCACTATGAAGCTATCACCAGCCACTGCGGCCTGAGTTCGATCCCTGGCCAGGGAGCTTCCCACAGGGCGCAGCAGACCTCTCCTGTCTGCCCGCTGCCCCCTCAGCAGTGGATTTCAGTGAATCTGCCTGTTCTGCTCCCACTCTGTCTCTGGTGAACCCTCTCAACCCCCCAGGACCTCTGGCCTGCACCCCAGTTCTTATATGCATAAATAAATAAAATAAATCTTTAAAAATAAAAAAATAAAATCATCATTATTCAATTCTTTTTTTTTTTAAGATTTATTTATTTATGCATGCAAGCTGGGGTGCAGGCCAGAGGTGTGGGAGATGAGAAGATTCACCAGAGACAGAGCGGGGAGCAGAACAGGCAGATGGACTGAAGTATATTGCTGAGGGGAGCAGCGGGCGAGACAGGAGGGGTCTGCTGCGCCCTGTGGGAAGCTCCCTGGCCAGACATCGAACTCGTGCCGCAGTGGCTCTGGCTAGCTTCAGAGGGCTGCGCTTAACCCGTTGAGCCACCACGGAGACCCAATTCTCCCTTTTTCCCTTGATTTTCTTGACCCATAAATGATCTGAGTATGTGTGTAGGTTTCTGACTTTAGGGTGTTTTAGAAAGTTTTGGAGGTTTGTCACTGGGGGTTTGCCGTTGTTCTCGCGCTTGCCTGCTTGCCTTAGGCCTGCAGCTGGAAGTTTGCTCTAACAGAACCTCTTTTGGGCTTCTCTGGTTACAGAGGCCCATTCTTGCTTACAGATATTCAAGCACATCAATTCATCCCGCTTGGACACATTACACACTTGGAGTCATCCTTTCTCCCGCCTCCTGTGAAAGGAGGCTTTGAGCTGGCGGCCCCGGGGAGGGCGTGTGGGCGGGCGGGACTGACTCAGGCCAGCCCCGATGGCACGTCTGAGGTCCTGCCGGAGGGAGGGTGTCTCGTCTCGTCCTCGCAGCTGAGCAGGCCCGTTCTGCCTGGCCGTGCCCAGCCCCGGAGCTGTCCGTGTGAGGTCAGGGATTGACCGGGATGAAAGACCAGCCTCGCAGCATTTGGCTCTCATGCTTCTGCCGTCTCTGACCTGGAGTGGGTCAGATCTTTTCGGTATATGGCAGCGAACATTTCCCAAGTGCAGCTGTGCCTGCTGCTCCCCCAGCCGGCGTGTGCCGGGAGCGTGATGCCCCATCAGAGGTGCGGCGGCCAGCAGCAGGGTCAGGCCCGGCGGGGCAGGTGGGCAGGGGTGCGGACAAGGGCAGTGTCCGGGCGAGGGGGCTGCTCCCTGGCCGCTTCCCGAGTGGAAGTCACGAGGAGGGCAGGGAGCCGTCCAGTGATGTAGATTACACCCTCGTCTAACTTCCAGATAAGATGAAACCCGCTAGTAGCAGGGAAGACCCGCCTAGGCGGCTGCCTGCGCACCAGCCGCACTTTCTTGGTCATTTGTCACTTCCAACTGGTGGCCCTGGGCCAGTCAGTCAGCCGGGAAGCCGGGGGTGCTGCGCCGAGGGAGGGCCCCTTGGGAGTCCGTCCTGTCCCTGGACCCAGTGGCTGTTCCCTCACATGGCAAAGCTCCCAGCTAGGGTCCCGTTAAGGGTCTCGAGCTAGGGGGAGCGTCCTGGGCCCCCTGGTGCCCCTACATGCCATCGCTAGTGTCCGCAGCGGGAAGCAGAGGGCACTTGGGGCACAGGCAGAGACGAGGGCCGGTGGCTGGAGGTGGACACGGGGCAGCCACAGGTCAAGGGGCACGGATGCCCTCAGGCCCGAGGAGGTCGGCCTTCTGAGCGCTGGTTTCGGCCTCTGGCCTTCCCTCCCTGCGGGGCCAGCTCCCTGAATCTGCCCCAGCATGACCAGCTCACTAATTTTATCGTATTTTTTAATAAACATCGAGTTGACCTACGATTCCGTTCTGAGACACGGACCCAAAAGCACTGAGGCCGGCCCTGCTACACACACGGACCCGTGTGGCTGCAGCGCGGTGCCCAGTGGCCGGAGGGTGCAAGTGCTGCCCTCCGGGGGCGGAAGACCAAACGCGAAGAGGGTGTCCAGGCAGTGGGGAGCCTGGAAGCACCGACATTGCAGCGTGGGTGGACCTTGAAAACGCGGTGCTGACTGGAAGAGGCAAGACACGGACCGGATGTCTGACCCCCGTGTGAAGGGCCCGGAGAGGCAGCCCTTCGAGACAGCCGCGCGGGCTGCGCCTGGGGCAGGAGGGGCTGGGGAAGCGCGCGGCTTTGCAGGCTCCTCTGGCCCGTCCATGGTGGCACCCGGGAGCTCGCCGCGGCCTGGGCTGGCATCTGCCCCAACAGGTGGATTTAAGCCTTTGTCCTTCTGCGTGTTGGTCGCCAGAAGCGTCTCTCCCGTCATGTCCTTTCCCATCTGATTACGCAGCGCACTGAGCGGCAGGCACCTTGAGGCTGAGGATGTGGACGCTTTGTTGTCACGGCTCATCCTGGTGCCAGACCCGCGTTTCCTCCGCCCCATGGGGTTTGGATGGAGGCTCCGGCCGGGGTGGGCGGAGGGGCTGCAGCCTGACCGCGCCCGAGTGCCTGTGCCCGGCCGGGCTTGCCCGTTACCAAAAGACAGAACAAATCTTGGGTTTAAACGAAGAGCTCGGTTGCTGATCTTCATTGCCTTTGTCACTCCTCGAATGATGGTGCTTGTGAATTCCTGGTGCGTGGGACAGGTGACACTTGAGGACGTTCTCTGTTCCCTGCTGCGTCCCCAGGGCTCTAAACTCGAGCGGAGGAGGGAGGCAGGCAGCAGAGGAGGATGCCTTTAAAGGCGCATGTGGCTTTTTATGGGGGCCCAGGAGGCAGCGGCTGAGGCAGCAACTGAGCACCTGGGGTAATGTTCTCGCCTCCATAAGGGGCACCTTCCCCTCACGTGGACAAGGGCTTGCTTTCGGGGTGCTCTGGCACCAGCAGTGAGGGCAGGCTCTACCCTCCCACTTGTGCCTTCTCCCCCCTTCTTTGGGTGCCCCCGTCTTTATAGCCAGTGGGTTTGAGGGCGCTCCTCTCTGCCTCGGAACCGGAGCCAGCCTCTTGCCCGGTCCGGCTCCGCCCTGCATGCAACAGAGGCAGCCCTAGCCCACTGAGCCCTGTCCTGCATCTCAGGACTGCTGCCTGTCGGGGCAGGGGCGCTGGTGAGGACGGCTGGGAGGACGTTCTCTAACGCCGCCACGTGTGGCCTAAGGAGGCCTGTGTCCGGACTCCAAGGTCAGTGCTCACCCCAGAGGGGAGGAAAGTGTGGCTGGTGGCCTCCGCCGCGGGGGGCTCTGCTGGGCGCGCTCCATGCCCCCAGAGCAGCTGTGAGCAGGGTGCCCTGGCACTCCTCTCTGACGAAGAAGCCTCCAGGGCATGGCGTGGTCTCCCAAGGTCGCCCAGCACTGGGGGTCACGGCCGGGGCTCAAAGTCCAGAACTTTGCTTCTCCACACGGCCCTCTGGGGCTTTCCTCGCCCCGCAGGACCCATGCACCTCCTGGCCTGATCCACACCCTGGCAGGGCAGAGGCCTGGGGAACCTCAGCTGGGGCCACGAGGTGCTGGGGCAACTGGCCCCTTCTCCCTCCTCACCCCCAGGCCGCCCCAACGTTGCAGGGCCTCTCGGGCACTGAGTAGGAGGTGACTGTGCGCCTCGGGCCAAAGCTGTTTCACACACCGTGAGTTTAGGGGAGGCGGGAGGGCGTGGACGCGTCTCCAGAGAGAAGGGCGTGTGTCACCCACGTCTGTGCGGAGCCTTGAACCCCGCTCTGCGGGGACGAGCTCGGGGAGCCAGCCTGGTCCTGGCTCTCTCCCGGCTGGTGACACCGCGGACCAGAGGCTGCGTCACCCTCGGACGGCCTGTCGGTGCTGCGGGAGTTGACGGGCCAGCTCAGGTGCCGAGCGGAGGCAGGTAAACGGCTTCGTACCTGTGCTCGGGCCTCAGACAACAGAGCCCCGGATGCTGGGGGCTCACTCGGGCCAGTGTGGGAGGGCTCCGGCGGAGCTTGCTGCGGGGCTGTGTGATGGCGGGAGGAGTCGGGGAGGCCGGCCGTCACCCCTGGCAGGAGAGTGGCAGAAACAAGGGTCCTAAGCTGCCTGACGGCCTCTCAGAGGCCGCAGCGGCCCTGGGGTGAAGGTAACCAGGTGGTGGCTAGAAGGAACAGCAGCTCCACGCGTGGGGAGCAGCGTGGGGTGGAGCCTGGACCGGGTTTCACATTTCCCAGAATCTCCAACATCTGTGGCCTACCTGCAGGGGTGCATCTGTGGCGGGCACCCCGGGCCCAGCCCCCCCTTTCTCCCTGCCTTCAAGCATGCTGACCCCGAGTGTCCCACAAGTACCACACTCCTCAGTCTCTGGTTTTCTTTCCATGCTCAGCTCTGTCACGTGCCCCCCCAACACACACTCTCTCTCACACACACAGTAGCTCCCGAGTCCCAGCAGTTGCCCACCACGTGGGGACAGACGTGCCAGCGAGTGCTCTGGTGCCATGTCAGGCTGGAGCAGGTGTGCCCCAACGAGGTGCGGCAGAGTGCAAGGCCAGGTTGGGGCTCCGGAGAGCTGACCACTTGACAGGACTATGATGGAGCTGGCTGGCCGCTCCAGGGCACAAGGGTCAGAGGGCCCGGCTGCCGTGGCGCCAACCAGTGGGCACTTATTTCTCTGGCAGAGGAAGTCACAGAGCCAGAGCCGGCTCTCGTGCGTCAGGGGCCCAGGCTCTTCCTTCTGGCTGGGTGGGGCTGGCTTCCGTACAGCGCTCCCCGGGAGCTGCGGAGCCACGGCTAGGATCGGGGCTTGGGAAAACTGGGCCCACTCTGGCTCTGCGCTAACTGTGGCAAGCCGCTCCCTGTCTCTGCGTCTCCTCTGTCCCGCGGCAGTAAGGGCAGCACTGGACACCAGCTGCTGACATCTGGGTGGGCTTCTGCCCAGAAAGTCCAGCTCCCTGCGCACACCCGCCGCCTGGCGTCGCCAGTCCCTTCAGTGTAGGGAGCGGAGAAAGCACCTGCTCCAACGTGATGGCAGGAAACAAGGAGCAAGGAAACAGACAGAAAAAGGATGTGGAAGACGACCCCGGACGGGCCCCACTTCCTCCGGCCACAGGCCCTGCTGTGTGCGGGCCTCAGGGCCTCAGAGGGCTGCAGCTGGGACACTCCTCTACATTTTTTTTTTAAGATTTGTTTATTTATGCATACAAGCTGGGGTACTACGGCCAGAGGCGTGGGGTGGCAAGAGGGTTCACCAGAGACAGAGTGGGGAACAGGCAGATCGCCGGAAACACACTGCTGAGGGGAGCAGCGGGCGAGGCAGGAGAGGTCTGCTGCGCTCAGTGGGAATCTCTCCTGCTGGGCATCGAACTTGCTTCGCCGCTGCCAACAGCTTCACAGTATAGCGCTTAACTGCTGCACCACCGGGGAGGTCCTACTTTAAAAAAAAAAAAATTATTTATGCATGCAAGAGCTGGGGTGCTGGCCAGAGGTGTGGGGTGTGTGTGAAAGGACTCCCCAGAGACAGAGTGGGGAGCAGAACAGGCAGATTCACTGAAATCTGCTGCTGAGGGAGCAGCGGGGTGACAGGAGAGGTCTGCTGTGCCCTGTGGGAAGCTCCGTGGGGAGGGTGGGGGACTTGGGGGGCTCTGGATTGCGCAGCTGTAAGCCTCATAGACTGAGACTTAACCCCTTGTGCCACCAGGGAGGCCCTCCCCGTGTGTTTCTGTGGTGGGAGCATCTGTCCTCTCGGGGAGTGACTGGTGCTTAAATACACATGTGCCTGACAAGGAAGGAAGTGTCCTAGACGCAGCAAGTCAGTTCACCTGCTAGGGGGCCAAAGAGGAAAATAAAATAGAAAAGGGACATCAAGACATGACCCACAACGGGGTTTTCTGGGCTGTGGAAGTTTTGGGATTTGGGTTCAGAGCCCAGCTCTGGCTGATGAGGGCACTTGGGTGAAGTCACCGACCTGTCTAGACCTGGGCTCACAAGGTGTGTCTGCCCGTCTTACAGGGTTATCCCGAGGCTTAAATGAGGTAACAAATGTAATGGGGCACAAAAGTGCCCACAAGGCAGACTCTCAAGAACAGTCCATGATACCCCAGCCCGAGCTGCTGAGAACGCCGCACCGAAGGGCTCAGGCAGAGCAGGCCGCAAAGAGTGTGGCCGCTCCGAGCCGCAGATGGGGCCCAGGCAGGCTGGGGCCCTCCAGCAGCCAGCCCCAGTGCAACCCTCAGGGGCATTGAGAGACTGCCCCTGGGGTCTTCCCGGCTTGCCTGCAAGTCCTCAAGTGAAAGGGCTGAGACCAGGAGAACCTGGGGGACGGGAAAGGCTGAGGCGCGGGACAGTGATTTCGGAACAGAAGGAGCAAAACAGCTCCCAGGAAAACACAGGCGCTCACAGAAATGGTGCTGAGCCGGCCCCCACCTAGAGTAGGCCCCGGTTACAGGACAATTAGGGGACAGGAAAACAACCACCTCGAACCCCCCGACCACCTGGGCCCGATCAGCAGCGGCACACGGGACACCAGGGCGCCCGACGGTCCAAAGTCAGGCCGGGGCTCCTCCCCCGGCCGCCCGCAGCCGGGAGCTCCTTCCTCTCGCTGCAAAACCCGCGCTGGCGGCTCTCGCGCTGCGGGGCTGCTCCTCTTCAGCGGCGCACGCCAGCCGGGCGCCCACGCTCCTAACAATAGCGCCCGTCCTGCCGGACAGCGCCCGGCCGGCCCGGCCCTCGGCCGCCCGCGAGCTCCTCCAGGGCAGGAAGTGCCCGCGGCCCGCGGGAGGCCGGCCCCACCCGGCGGCCTGGCCGGGGGCCGGAAGGGCGACTGGCGGCGCGACTGCCGGGCTCCGGGAACCAGGCCGGACCGCTCCCCCTCCGCCGGCCCTGCCACTGCTGCCGCGGGGTGGCGCAGCCGGACACCCGCGGCAGGCGCCAGCCCAGCGGCGGGGCCGGGAACCACCGCCCACCCGGACGCACCGCCCCTGCTCCGCCCTGCGCCCGCCCCCGGCCCGGGCAGGCCCAGTCGCCCCTAGCAACAGCGGCCGGGGGCGGGCTCGCGCCGCGCTGATTGGCCGGGCGCGGGAGGCGGCGCTGCCGTAACTTCCGGCCTCGGGAGGCAGCAGAGGAAGCCGAGGGGCGGCCATCTTGAGCCTGGGAGCCTTGGCGGTGCCGGGGAGCGGCGGCGGCGGCGGCGGCCACCGGGCCGAGGCTGAGGCGGAGAGCGAGCGGGAGTGAGCAGCGCACCCGGGCGCCGGCGCCGCCTCCGCCGCCCCCTCCATGGTCGGCGCCCGCCGCTCGCGGCGGCCTGTCTCGTCCCCCGCCTCCTCCTCAGGGGCCGCCGGCGGCGCTGCGTGGAGGCCCGGCCGCTGAGAGTCGGCGCGCGAGCGGAGGCGGAGGCGGAGGCCGGCGGCGCCCCGAGCGCGGAGACCCGGCGCGGAGACCCGCTCGGCGGCCAGGGGAGCATGAGCCCCGGGGCCCGCGGGGGCACGGCCCGGGCCCGGCCCGGCATCTAGACGGCCGCGGGAGGCCGCCGGGCGCTCGAGGCCGCCGGCTGCTGGGCCGCGCCGCTGCTTCCCCGCGTCGTGCCGCCGCGAGTGGAGTAAGATGTCCACGCGGACGCCGCTGCCCACGGTCAACGAGCGCGACACGGAGAACGTGAGTGGCCGGCGGGCGCGGGGCGGGGCCGGCGCGCGGGCTTCGCGGGGCCCGCGCCCTCTGCGGCGGCCGGCGGCTCCCGGGGGCGGCGGGTGGGGAGCCGGGCCGGGCGGGCCGCCTCCCGCCGGAAGAGCGCGGCTCCGAGGCCGCGCCGACCTCGTGGAGGAGCCGCTCGCCGGGACGGCGCGCCCGGGAGGGCTGGGCAGGAGGCGCCCGCTGGTGCTCGCGAGTCTGCCCAGGCCGGGGCAGCGCTCCCGGGGGCTGCCGACCGCTGGGCCGCCGTCGGGCGCTTGGCGGCGAGCGAGGCCCCGTGGGGAGAGCCCCGGCCGGCGCCGCACTCGCGGGGCCGCCGCCCTCCGCCCGCCGCCCGCCGCGCCCGCCTGTGCCCGGGCCTGGGCCGCGTGCTTGTCAGCCGCCCCTCCGTTGGAGTCCGCTCGCGGGCCGGCGCGCCGGGTCGCGCTGGGCGGTTTGGCCCGCGGTGCGGCGGTGCGGGCGGGTGTGGGCTCCGGGGAAGTGGCCCGGAGCGGCGCAGGCTCCCTACCTGCGCCGGGCTGGGAGGTTACGCAACGGGCGAGGCAGGAAATGGGCCGGAGGCGAGTCGGTGGACGTGCTCTCGGAGCCTCTGAAGAGGCCGCGTCGGCCGCTGCTGCTCCCGCTCCCGCACCCGCACCCGCACCAAGCTGTGCAGCGGCGGGTCGCAGCGGAGCGGCCCCGCCGCCGCCGGGCACTCGCAGCCCCGAGCGCGCTGCCCCGGAGCAGGCCGCCTCCGCCCTGAAAGCAGAACAGTCCGCGCAGGCTTGTGGGGGGGCATCGCCCCAGAGGGGTCTTCACCCTGTTCTCTGGCGAGCCCGCTGGCTTTCGTGGCAGGCTTTGTGTGTTCTTAGAAAGCGCCAGTTGCGTTCTTGGAAGCCGGCGTGCGCGCGCGTGCTGTGCCTGCCTTCGCGCAGAGTGGTGCAGTGTCAGAACCAGCTTCGTAGCACGTGTTGCTGCCCGCGGCCCTCTCAGCTCGTCTTGGTGTGTTCTGTGTGGCTGCGTGTCTGTCGCGGCGCGGCGGCCGGGCCACTGATGACACACCTGGCGTGGGCCGTGTCCTGCCTGCGTGCGGGCTGGGCCGGCGAGAGCACAGACCGAATGGGAGCGCCCTGGGATTAATAGTCCCTCTTTCAAGTGTGTGCTTCTTCCAGGGGCTGCATCTTGATAAATACACAGTCCTGTAACCGTCACGGTCAAGACACAGAACTTCCATTGCCCAAAAAAGTCCCTTGGGCCCTTCACAGTTACTCCCCGCTCCTCACACCTGGCACCCGCTGATGTGTTATCTCTATACCTTTTGTGGAATGTTATAAAAGGGAGTCAAAGACTAATCTCGGGCCTGCCATCTTTCGTTTAGCATAACTCTTGAGGTTAAATGATGTATTTCTGTCTCCATAGTTGAGGCTTTTTGATGGCTGAGTAGTTCACTGTTTGGATGTACCAGTTTTTAAAAGTCCATTCACCGGTTACTAGGCGTTTTGGCCATTATGACTGCGAATAGCTTTGTCTTTCTATTTTGGAGACTTTCCATTTGGCTTACTGTAGAAGTCTTATTTAAATTTTAGATAATCATATGTAATTGTGATAAGAGTGTCACTTATATGTCAAGAATAATAAAAGGCAGATAGTTTGCAGAAAGAATATTCATCCTAATAACTATTTTCAGTTGTGATTTTCAAATATAAATACCCACTTTAGCTGGTCGGTGCGTGAATGATACACAGTTATCAAGTCATTTTATAACTCACAAGGTCCGTCGAACAGTCTGACCTAAGGAGGCTGAGGCTCAGAGAGCTGACCCATCCAGCCCTGTCACTCTGCACTTTGTGTGCCAGACAGTTCATATATTAATGATTCAGCTAGGGCGATGTCTTTGTACCAACACAGAGTATAATTGAAACACAGCTTTAAAAGTTTCCTTATGGAAAGTTTAAAACAAGTGAGTAGAGAATAGTGTTCACTGATGGTTCTCAACCGGGACCTCCCCCCCTCCCCTTTAACAATGCCTGGAGAGCTTTTTGATTATCACAGTTGGTGGGGGTAGCTGCTACCTCAGAAATGCTACTAAACATTTTACAATAAGCAGCCCTCCTAACTCTCACAATGCAACAACAAAAACTAACATCTCCACGGAAACCTCAGTAGTGCCAGAGTTGAGATCCCAGTAGATGGTTAATCCCCATATGCGGACCAGTCCAATGCCTTGTCTTCATCTGTTTGCTCCCTAAGAAGCAAATTCAGTACATCATATCATCTTTAAAGCTTTTAGAAGAGATAAAGCGTCTTTTAAAAAATGTAAAAATTGGGCCTCCCTGGTGGTGCAACATGTTAAGGCGCAGCACTATGAAGCTATGCAGAGCCACTGCAGCTGGGTTCGAGCCCCAGCTGGGTAGCTTCGCACATGGCACAGCAGACCTCTCCTGCCTCGCCCGCTGCTCCCCTCAGCAGTGTACTTCAGTAGATCTTCCTGTTCTGCTCCCCACTCTGTCTCTGGGGAATCCTTTCACCACTGCTCACCGCTGGCCCGCACCCC
This sequence comes from Scalopus aquaticus, assembly GCA_004024925.1. Classification (NCBI taxonomy): domain Eukaryota; kingdom Metazoa; phylum Chordata; class Mammalia; order Eulipotyphla; family Talpidae; genus Scalopus; species Scalopus aquaticus. The sequence continues at coordinate 10,428 of PVIJ01020183.1, read as the reverse complement.
AGCTTGTATGCATACATAAATCTTTTTTTAAAATGTGAAAATCAAAATTTCTTAGTATCAGCTGTCCAATGTTCAAATTTCCTCATTTGTCTACTTTCATAATCCTTTGTTCAAATGAAAGTACAACTTGGGTCCATATAGCTGATTAAGGTGAAATGAGATGCTATTTAAAGATAACAAAAAGTCTGCAATTTAGTTTATGTTCTGAAGTTTACTTGTATAAAGCCATGAATAAAGTCATCCTGTGCACAGCTAAGGCCGTGGAAATGAACGTTTCACTTAAATGCTGAAGTGTATCCCACTCCGTAAGCCCAGGGCACTGGAGGGCCCAGAGCCTTACCGATGACTTTGTAGCTCCATTTATTCATGGCTTTATACACGAAAACTTCAGAACATAAACTAAATTGCAGACTTTTTGTTATCTTTAAAAAGCATCTTATTTCACCTTAATCAGCTATATGGACCCAAGTTGCAGCTCCGGTGTGTATTCGCTGTGCACTTACTGATGCAGCTGTTCATCAGAACTTCTTACCTGAACTGATGGTGTGATTGTCTAGTCATTCTGTTTTATGAGGTTATTATTAATCTGTTCAAATAGGACTGATATGTATATGACACTGTCGTAGGTGCTGTAGAGGGTAAACTGAGAAACCGTTTTTTACTCCTGCACTTCAGGACTTCCCAGTCCCTGCAGAACAGAGCACCTGAGTGCTGCGAGACTGTTCTCTCCACTCTCAATGTGGAGCAAAGGCCAGGCTCACCTGGAGCCCTTGGGAGCGCAGATTGCTGGGCCACCCCAGGCCAGAGCCTTGGTTGGAGGCCCTGGAGTTTGCGTGTCCAGCAAGTCCTCAGGGATCTTGCCGCCACAGGCCCAGGGCCACACTTTAAGATGGTGCCTTTGTGTGCAGTGCAGGCCACCCAAACTCTCTTCCTGTACATCGTACTGTGACTATGGAAGAGAGATTTCCAGGAGATAATAATAAAATGTTCAGATTCTGTGACTTTTAAAAACTAATTCTTTATCAGGAAGTGTGGTTGTGAATAATATAGTTAAACTGTTAAGCATTACTCTGTACAGGCATTAGTACTCTGTATTTATTATAATATTCCATTTAAAATATATGATTTCAGGTCTCCCTGGTGGCGCAAGGGGTTGAGTCTCAGCCTATGAAGCTGTCTGCAGCCACTGCAGCACACGTTTGATCCCTGGCTAGGGAGCTTCCCACAGGGCTCAGCAGACCCCTCGTCTCCCCGCTGCTCCCCTCAGCAGTGTACTTTAGTGGATCCGCCTGTTCTGCTCCCCATTCTGTCTCTGGGAATCCTCTCACCACCCCACACCTCTGGCCTACACCCCAGTTCTTGTATGCATGAATAAATCTTAAAAAAAAAAAAAGTTGTTTTTTTTTTTTAAGATTTAATTATTCATGCATACAGGAACTGAGGTGTAGGCCAGAGGTTTCAGGGGTGAGAGGATTCCCCAGAGACAGAGCGGGGAGCAGAACAGGCAGATGACTGAAAGCCACTGCTGAGGGGAACAGCGGGGGAGACAGGAGAGGTCTGCTGCGCCATGTGGGTCAGCTCCCTGGCTGGGGATCGAACATGTGCTGTAGTGGCTGCGGATAGCTTCATAGTGCTAAGACTTAACCCCTTACGCCACCAGGGAGGCCCCAAAATATGTTATTTCATTTAATCTGCTGTTTTTACATCCAGGCACAACTATTGAATGGAGTTTTGTGGGCCTTTCAAAGAAGACTCATCACTGAAGTATTAAATTTTTTTTTTAGTTGGGTCAGAGTATTAGGGAAAAGATCTTACAGTTTTCTTTTTTTTTTTTAAAGTTTTATTTATTTATGCATGCAAGCTGGGGTGTAGGCCAGAGGTGTGGGGGGGATGAGAGGATTCACCAGAGACAGAGTGGGGAGCAGAACAGGCAGATGGACTGAAAGTACACTGCTGAGGGGAGCAGCCGGGAGACAGGAGAGGTCTGCTGCGCCACCAGGGAGGCCCAAGATCTTGTAGTTTTCAATTTGGGGATTGTTTTCCTGTATGTAAATTAGGTGGAAGTGGGAATTTGTAGTCAATGTGTAATACTGTCGCTATTATGTAACACACGGTTATTTACATTTTAACTACTAGTGACTTGTTACACAGTTTAGTATAAACTGATAGTACCTGTTAACTTTAACTTTATTTATTTACTTTTTTTTTTTTATTATTAATTTTATTTATACATACAAGCTGGGGTACAGGCCAGAGGCGTGGGGCGGCGAGAGGGTTCACCAGAGACAGAGCGGATAGCAGAACAGGCAGATCAGAAGTATACTGCTGAGGGGAGCAGCGGGCGAGGCAGGAGAGGTCTGCCGCGCCATGTGGGATTCTCCCCGGCCGGGTGTCGAACTCACATCACCGCTGCCGACAGCTCCACAGCGCAGTGCTTAACCGCTGCGCCACCGGGGAGGCCCTATTTACTTTTTTTTTTTAAAGATTTATTTATACATACAAGCTGGGGTACAGGCCAGAGGCGTGGGGTGGCAAGAGGGCTCACCAGAGACAGAGTGGGGAGCAGAACAGGCAGATCAGAATTCCACTGCTGAGGGGAGCAGGGGGCGAGGCAGGAGAGGTCTGACGCACCATGTGGAAATCTCCCCGGCTGGGCATCGAACTCGCGTCGCCGCTGCCAACAGCTCCACAGCGCAGCGCTCAACCACTGCACCACCAGGGAGGCCCCTATCTTTAACTTTAAAGAGGACTGTCCTGAATTCTAAGATACTGCCAGGTTTTATCCCTGGAATTGTTCCCGAGTTGGAAGTAAGGGAGAGCGTAGCCCCTTGTGGTCCCCGTTGGGAGGATGGGGCAGAATTCACTATCCCAGGCCTAATTTAAACTTTCAGATTAAATCTGAAGGAGGAACCAAGTCTCTTCCCTGGGGATCTCCCAGCTTGAATGTTGTCCAAGACAAGCGGGTGAGGAATGTGCTTGGGTCAGTCTGCACGTGGTAACAAGGCCTTCCGTAGCCCCGTGCGCACTGCCGGTGTGGAGTGATCGCGTTGGCACTGGAAGAAAAGGACTTTTTTTGTGGGGCGGGGAGGCGGCAGGGAGGTCCAGTGTTCCCCTTCAGCCTGGAGTGAGCTCTGCGCGCTCCCACCTAAGCTACTCGGCTGAGGTTAGTCTCATAACCTTGGGGAGGCGGGATAAGGCGTTGGGTCTTGGGGGTGCTCAGTTGAAGCGCGAATGCAGCGCGGTGTTTTGTTTGTATTAACAGTTAGGCAGTTGCTTTTGGTGGAGGCTTAGTATTTGTGTTGTGGGCATTTTACATGAACATCTGTATTGGTAGATTTAATAGGAAATTTGAATAAATTGAGCCCAAGGTTTTTATTTCAGAATTTTATATAACCTCATTCTTTATGCAGTCAGTACCTTTGTGCCTTCATTGACTACAATAGCAGATTCCAGAATGAGAATCCTGGAGAGGAGCAGCCTAAAAGCATGTCTTAACCTTCTTTATCCAGAAGAACCTTTTAAACGGAGGCAAGCGCCTTTTGTTGTTGAAGGCATCTGAGGTGTCCACGTTCTTTCCCATACTCTACCTCTCCTGTCTTCCTAGCCCTGCCTGTCCTAGGCCTGCCGTGGTACCCGGGAGTGCCTGTTAGCCTCACTAGTGGGATGAACAAAAGGATCTTAGTTGTCTTGTCTTAAAGAAGGTTGCCGTCTGTGTTTCGGTACACACCAGACACTCATGGTGAAGACGCTTCCACGTGTCATGGTAATGTATTTCATTCCTTTCTCCATTTGTGTTAGTTGAGTTCAGGTCCTTCACTTCCTGCTTACTGTGCAGTTACTGCGACAGGACCTAGAACGCCACAACTCAGCAGTGTCGAACACCATCATTTCATTCAGCTCATAAGACGGTGAGGAATTGACACGGCGACTTACCTGTGCTCCGCTATGTCTGAGACCTCAGCTTGGGGCGGATCTTGAAGGCTGGGGAGGTTGAACAGCTGGACTGGGAGAGCCGCATCCCGATTGCTAGTTCACTCCGCATACTGGCACCTAGGCTCGGCTGGGGCTCTTGGCTCTAGCCTGGCACAGGCCGCGCGGGCCTGGAGGCCTCAGTGTGATTGGACTTCTTCCAGGTGGCTTCGTATTTCAGCAAACAGGATAGAAACTCCCTGCCTTTTGTGACCTTGCCTCAGAAGTCACTCAGTCGTTCTGCCATTTTTTCTCTTGGTTAGAGCTGTCACAAGCATCTGGTCACAAGCAGAAGAGACAGCACCTTACCTTGCATTTAGGTGTGTCAAAGACTTCGGGGTCATGGTCTTAAACCACTGTAATAATAGCTTTGAGGGTCATCATTTGACCTAGCACTTGGTGTGACCTCGGACAAGTTATTTAACTCTTTCGGGCCCTCTGTGCCTCATCTATAAAATAGGATTGAGGTTCCTGGGTAAAACCGTGCAGGACTTTGGAGGGACGAAGCTGCCCCAGCTCTGGCTCCCCTCACCGCTTTGTCCTCACGTCCTGCCTCTCCTCTCCCACTCAGTTCCTAGTCTGCCTTCTCGCTGTTCTCGGAACGCGCTAGGGACCCTCCAACCCCAGGCCTTGGCGCTGACTCGCTGAACTTTCCTTCGAAATAACCACATAACTAACTCTCATCTCCTCCTCTTTTTAAATGTCACCCGGGTGAGGCTTTCTTTGACCGCCTGTGACCCTCCCAGTCTCCCTCGATAAGATTTTCCATTGCGTTTATTACTTTCTCACATGCTACAGAATTTGTGCATTTTTTTATCTTGTTGATCTCCACTGGTGTTTTCAAAGTACCACGAGAACAGGAATATTTATTTTGTTCTCTGACAGAGACCAAGTGACTAGGGCATGCTGGTCCTCTGCTGCTGGCCCCCGGGAAGTAAGCGCCGGCGGGCCAGCGACCGAGTGAGGGGCCCGGACAGGCGCGTGGCGCGGCGCCGGCACAGTGCGCGTCCCGGGGCGCGGCGGGCGGCCGTGGTCGGTGGCGCTGGCCGCTCGTCGCTCCCGTCGGTTCAAGTGACAGCAGTTGCTTGAAACTCGAGCCTGCTTTCTCAAAGGGGAGACTGCGCGGAAGGGTGCATGGGCTTGGACGTGAGCGGCTGAGGGAGACATTTCTGAGCTGGGGTGAGGTGGAGCGAGAGAGAAGCAGCACAGCACTGAAGGGAAGCTGGGCTCAGCGTCACACACGGGCACTGGAAGCGGCCCTCAGAGGAACGGCTTCACTGCGGCAGATCATCTCTCCTCTCTGCGACCTCCTGTTGTTGGCCGGCGGGAACGCCGCCATCTCTTCAGGGCCCATGTGAGGGGAGGAAGGAGCGCCAGGAAGGTGCTGACCCGGCCGCCCCCCCGGGTGGGGCTCTGCGAGCTCGGCCGCTCAGGTTATTCCGGAAACTCGGGGACCTGGGGCCTTTGGGTAGTGTCGGTGTCCCCGACCCACCTCGCGTGTTGGGTTATTTCTGACTGCTCACCTCGGGGACTTCGTGCTCTGGCCAGACAGCCCTGTTTGGGCACCTGCCAGCGTCACACTTGCCGTCGCCGGCCCCGGGCGCTGAGAATGCGGCGATGAGAGAGTTTTTGCCCACTGGGAACTGATAGTCAAGTCCTTTGGTGTAAAAATTAAGGTAAGGGCTGGGGGCGGGGAGGAGACGGCAAGTGGCAAGCCGAAAGGGACACCCTGTTCAGGAGCATAAAGGTAAGAAATTGCGGGGCCTCCCTGGGGGCGCAGGGGCTAAGTCTCAGCGCTATCAAGCTATCGCCAGCCACGGGACCTGAGTCCATCCCCGGCCAGGGAGCTTCCCCCAGGGCCCAGCAGACCTCTCCTGTCTCCCCGCTGCCCCCCACTGTCTCTGGGGCGTCCTCTCACACACACTTTGCCTGCTCTGGCTTCCCTTACCACTTTGTCCTACGGTCTACCTCTCCTCTTTCACTCAGTCCATAGTCTGTCCTCTCCCTGTTCTTTGAACGTGCTAGGACACTCCAGCTCTGTCCTGCACCCCAGTTCTTTGCATAAATAAAATAAATCTTTTAAAAAATAAAAAAGAAATTGCCAGCACTCATGTCAAGAAACTAAAGCCACCCTCCCCGCTGCCGTGCTAGTGGCAAATGAAGTGAAATTTGTGACGAGGGGGCTGGCTAGACCCTCCTGTGAAGGGAGGTCTCGCCTCCTTCCCCTGTTTCTACACTTGCTTTATGCTTTCCTCTGCCATTGTTTACTCTTCAAAGACTCCGTTTCATCCTCTGTAGGACACACTTTTTTCTTTATTTTACCGAGATGTGTTCCTGTCTAGAAGATAGAGCTGAATTATCCAGCACAGTAGCTGCCAGCCGTGCGGGGCTGCCAAGCACTTAGCGTGTGGCTATACACGAGTTTCGAAAAACTGCTTTCAGAATGATGTGAAAAAAGTTAATGATCTTAATCTCTTATATTGTGCTAAACTATTTTCAATATATTGGGTTAAATATTAAAACTTAGCCTGTTTCTTTTTTACTGTTGCAGCTGGGAGATTGGCTATTGCACGAGAGACATTGTGTCTCTGACGGCACTGGGGTGTTCGCTTGGACTTTCTCATGGGGTGGGGGTGCCCTTTGTTCCAGTTACTGTTCCCCGTGTCAGCACCCCAGCTGGAATCTGCTGGCCTTAGTGGTTTGCCACCATCTTTCTTCGCATTTCTTTTATCCCCTGGGAGTATCTGGCACTTGATAGTTAACTCTGCAGAGTTTTCTTTAGTCAGTTTGTGCCTTGTTGTTCTTTAGGATTAGGCAAGTTATTTTTTGCACATGCCATGTTTCTAATAGTTTTCCTGCTGTGCCAAGTGTATTTTACTCAACGCGAGACCAGTGCGCCCGCAGTGCGCAGGCGCGCTGGTGTTTCCTGCTCTTCCTGTTCACGGCACTTTCTTGCACGTCACTCAGAAAGGCAGGTTATGGTGTTTGCTGCATGCGAGGCCGTTCTCTTGTTTAGCTATTTCTGTTAATCCCTCCCCACCCCTCCAGGAGCCTGTTTGTTACGTTGCAGTGTGTCCCTGCGAGCTCACAGTGAGGTGAGTAGTGTCGGGCTCATCTGTGTCTCTCCTTGTTGCTTCCCACTGCCATAGAGCGCTGCTCGGCGTCAGCCCCGTGCGCCTGTGCACTCACCGGAGACGTGCAGGCTGCCCTGCGCCGTGACGCGCGCACGCACAGCCACACACAATTTCTCGGGCTTGCAGGGGCTCGGGCGGTGCCGGGCAGCGCTCCTGCAGCTCACCGTGGCCGCCAGCAGTGCGCAGGGGAGTCTGTGTCCCCAGTTCTGCCAGCATTTAGCATTCTCCAGCTGTCTGGTGTTTTGCCCGTCTAAGCGGTGAATCATTAAGCTAGTATCCCTCTATGAATTTTACGTATACCTTGCCTTTTGGGGTGGCCTGTAAATTGTGGGATTTTTTCTTTTTCCACTTTTCTGTTGGGTTGTCTTTTTCTTGTTGATGTTTAGATGGTCTATGTAGGTTTTATTTTTTTATTTTAAAGATTAATTTATGCATACAAGAGCTGGGGTGTAGGCCAGAGGTGTGTGTGGGGGGTGGGGTGGGTGAGAGGTCTCACCAGAGACAGAGTGGGGAGCAGAACAGGCAGACTGACTGAAATCCACTGCTGAGGGGAGCAGCGGGGAGACAGGAGGGTCTGCTGCGCCCTGTGGGGAGCTCCCTGGCCGGAGATCGAACTCGTGCTGCAGGGGCTGCTCCAGCTTCATAGGCTGAGACTCAACCCCTGCGCCGCCAGGGAGGCCTGATGTAGGTTTTAGACCTTGTGATTATCTTGCCAGTGGCCTTCATTGCACAGAACTTCTTAATTTGGTGTAACCGACAAAGGTTCTTGCCTTAAGTTTATGCTTTTGAACTTTTATATACTTGGGCCACAAGGATGTTCTCTTGAAAATGTAAACATGCCTTTTGTGTGCATGTTTTTAGAGTTAGTCTGCCTGTCCGTGTCCTGTACATTCTTATTTTTTAGCTTTGTATCCTTGTTGCATTGGTTTAGTTTTTTTCTTGTGTCAATACTCCACAGGTTTTCTTTTTTAATTGCTATGGTTGTGCAGTATCTTTTTGTGTATTTCTTTATGAATTTATGTATGTGTCTAAATATTGAATTTTAAATTTTGAAATAATTTAAGACTTAAAAAGTGCAGAAATAGTTCACGTGCACTTTTCGCTAAGCTGCCTCCAATGTTACCACTTACATAACCACGGACAGGTATGAAACCTGGAAAATTAACACTGCCTGGTGCTGTTAATGAAGACTGCAGAGTGCACGGCGCGTTCCCCCACTTTGTCTCGAGGATGGTTTTTAGTTGTTTAGGACGTAATCGAAGATGATCCGTTGAGTTTCGTCATCGTGTCTGCTTAGTCTTCTCCAGTATGAGGTGGTTCCTCAGCCTTTATTTTTTATGACTAGGCAGTTTTGATGAGTACCAATCAGTTATTTTGTAGAATGTCTCTTAATTTGTTTGCTTTATTGGTTTCTTGCAACTAAATTAAAGTGGTAAGTCTTTGGCAAGAATGCCCCGAGCCAGGGTCGTGTCCTTCGGAGCACACGTTAGGGGCGTGGAGACTCTCTCGGTCTGGCTGTGTGACCTAGTCACTCTTTGTTTCTGGACTTACTGTTTTTAATTTCCAAAGCTGATTTGGCGAGGATTCATCCATGTAAACTTGAGAGTGAGTTTAAAATTACTCAAACTACTGGCTAGAATTTTCCATTGAGATTGCATCAAGCTTGTAGATTATTTTGGGAAAGAATTTATATTATCTATCCAAGATTTCTATTTATTCAGTTTTTTTTTTTTTTTTAATCTCTGAAGGGCAAGTTTATTATGAAAAGGGAGAGGAGAGGAAAGGGCTTGCACGGACACACGGGCAGCCCCGAAGGGACAGGTCTGCTAGAGAGGCTGTGGTCCCAGGCGGCAGCCCCGGGAGAGAACCGCCTTTCTGCCCTGCAGAGGTTGGAGCAGAGAAGCCCCTGCACGCCCCGGGGGGTGGGCAGAGGCTGAGGCCCAGAGTCTCTTTTCTGGTTTCTTACTGGAAAAGTGAAGCTTTCTGCAGCGCTTTTAGATATTCTCAATTAACTTCTACCTACTTTGTAGGTTTTATTATCATACATTTTTTTAAAAGATTTTTTTATTTATGCATACAAGAGCTGAGGTGTAGGCCAGAGGTGCAGGGGTGAGAGGACTCCCCAGAGACAGAGTGGGGAGCAGAAAAGGCGGATCCATTGAAATCCATGCTGAGGGGAGCAGCGGGGAGACAGGAGAGGTCTGCTGTTCCCTGTGGGTCAGCTCCCTGGCCAGGGATTGAAGTTGTGCTGCAGTGGCTGCAATAACGTCACAGGCCGAGACTTAACCCCTGCGCCACCAGGGAGGCCCTAAATAGTTATTTTTTAAATTACATTTTATGATAAATTATTACTGATGTGTACCTTGCCAAATTCCTGGGTTCCAACAGTGCTTCTCGTTGTTTGCAGGCAAACCATTTCACCAGCAAATAGTGAGTTTCATCTCTTTCCTTCTGTTACCCATCACTTCTTAAAGTATCGGTCATGACCACCAACATTATGCTAAATATTGATAATGATAGAGATATCTTTGCCTTGTTTTTGATCTTAAATGATTCCAAAGTTTCTCTGCTTAGTATACTGTTTGCTGAAGGTTTTTTAGTGTGTGACTTTGGTCAAGTTAAGTTCAATTCCTAGTTTGCGAAGAGTTTTTAAAATCAGAGGGTGCTCAGTCTTACCAGGTATTTTTTCCCCAGTGAATGAAATAATTGTCCACCTGTTTTCAAAATGAAATTAACTTTGTGACTCTGTGACACACACAGAAGGACAGCTCCATTATCACCACATTTTGACTCTGTAAATCTTTTGCATTTGAAAGACCTGCCTGGTGGTAAAGGGTTAGAAAGGAACAGCTCAGGAAGAGTCAAGTTGTTGCTCCAGACTTTGAAACCTGACTTCCTAAGTAGGCTTCTTAAATTTCAAGTTGGTGCTTTACTGAATATATAGAGGGGCAAACCTGGACCCACGAGCTATGTTGAAAAATTTAAAAAAAAAATCTGGTGTGTCCTAAGGAATGAATATTTCTGTCATCTGATTTTACAGTGATTCATATTCTGTGGTTTTTAAAACATAAGACCTATAGAAGGGCTGGTGAGTGTGGTGTGCGATGAAATGGTGGTGGCCGTTTCTTATCTGACCACCTCTGACACTAGCGTCGCTTGCTGCAGCCCCTGTGGCAGCGCTTTGGCTGAAGTGACCAAATGTGGCACCATGGCGTGAGCAAGTGGCAGTCTTGTTCTCGCAAAAGAAACCTGGCAGCTTCTAGCTTTGGTTCCAGTAGTTCAGTATATTGGGGATGGTGGCTCTGGTTTTTTTTTTTTTTTTTAA
>PVIJ01020182.1:0-21558 GCA_004024925.1 Scalopus aquaticus | reverse complement strand
TAGCATTGAATCTGTAAATTGCTTTTGGTAGGATTGCCATTTTGATAATGTTAATCCTTCCAATCCATGAGCAGGGGATGCCTTTCCATCTTCTTGTGTCGTCTTCTATTTCTTTCAACAGAGTTTTGTAGTTTTCTTTGTATAAGTCCTTTATGTCTTTTGTTAGATTTATTCCTAGATATTTGAATTTTTTGGTTTCAATTTTGAAGGGGATGGATTTCTTAATTTCTTCTTCAGATTGGGTGTTTGCATATAGGAAGGCTATTTATTTTTGTGCATTGATTTTGTATCCTGCTACTGTTCTGAACTGGTCTATTATTTTGAGTAGTTTTTCTATGGATTTTTTAGGGTTTTGTATATATGTTATCATATCATCTGCAAATAGAGACAGTTTAATTTCTTCTTTTCATATTTGAATCCCTTGAATGTCTTTCTCTTGTCTGATTACTCTGGCTAGGACTTCCAGTATTATATTGAAAAGTAATGGTGAGAGTGGACATCCTTGCCTTGTTCCTGATCTTAGGGGAAAGGCCTTCAGCTTCTCACCATTGAGGATAATATTGGCCGTGGGTTTCTCATATATGGCTTTAAATGAACGTATTGAAATATGATTTGTAAACAATAAACTAAATCCATTTTAAGGATATAGTTCAATGAATTTGATAAATGTATGTAAGCACATAGCAAACACCAAATAGAAATACATACTCGGTCACCAAAAAATGTCAATCCCAAAATCTAAAATGTCATCCTTCTTATTCAACTTTCCAAACCATTCACAACCAAGAAACCAGATATGTTTTCTTTTATAATTACAGTAATTTAAATTTATCTTACTAAGGTTTCAATTAAATAGAAGTAGAGTTTTAAGTGAAAAGAACATTAATCTTTTATGACTTCCTTGTTTTGATTAGCTTAATGTTTTGAGAGTCATTCTTGTTACTGTGTGTATCATTAGTTTGTACATTTATATTCCTGAGTAGTATCTCATTTACTGAAGTATTTCATTTACCACAATTTGGTGATCTGTTTGCCCATTGATAGACATTTGCATTGTTTCTAGTTTGGGGCTATAATGAATCAAACAGTTGTGAAGGCTGTTGTTCAAGCTCTTATGTATATTTATGTTTTTAATTCTCTTGGAAAAATATGTAAGATAGAAAATTCTGGGCTATAGATAACTAATTTAACTTTACCAGAAACCACTAACATTTTTTACCAGTGCTTGTTCTATTCTACACTGCAATCAAAATGTCTGCATTCTATTTGTTCTGCATGCTAAATAATGATTGGTTTGGATAGTCATTTTAATTTTAGCCCTCTTATTGGCCATATGGTAGTATCTCCTTGTGGAAATTTTATTTTTTTTAATGAAAGTAACATTTACACATAGTAAAATTTATTCCTTTAGTATTCAGTTATGTGAGTTTTTATAAACACATATAATCTTCTAACCAGTATTAAAAATCAATTATGGAGCAGTTGTAGCCTGCAACCAATTTTTTTGTTGTTGTTATTTTTCTGTTTGTTATTTTTTAATTGTTTAAAGTACAGTTTTTAAAATTGAAGTAACATTGATTTACAATATCAAAATAATTCAGGGGAATGAGTTCATACCTCAGATGTTTGTCACCATGTTCACAACCAAAGCATCCTTAGTCTTTTACTATATACCATTTGATCCCCTTGCCTCTTTGTTCCCACCCAAAGCCTCTTTCCCCACTCTCATCTCATTTCTACAGTCAATTATATGAAAATAATGAAAACACTCACTTTTATTTTTGCAACCATTTTTGGACCATACTTTTCCCTCCACTCTATCCTCTATAGCTTCACTTTTCCAGATTATCATGTAGATCAATTCATACATTACATAGCCTTTGAATTTGGCTTCTTTCCCTTATTTTCTTTAAATTGAGATTAATTCATGATATATTGTGTGTTGATAATTGGCTCTTGTAGTGCTGAGTGAAAATTTGATTGTATGAATGAACCACAAATTGTTTTTGCCATTTACCAAATGGGGTATGTCCACATTGTTTCCAGTTTTTGGTAATTAAAAATGAATTATATATATATTTGCTATTCATTCAATTCCAAAGTTTACCAAGTCAACCATGTTAAAGTTAGGAGGAAAAGTGAAACCTTGAAACTTGGGATGGAAACATTTGGATAGAGAATAGGAAATTGAGAATATCAACCCATGGGTCCTCCCTTGTTAATGAAAGCAGCTTTGTTTCTTGTGCCCAAAGAGACTTAAAAACCCTGATGAAAAATAGTGCATCAGAAGCCCCTGTAAATCACATTGTACAAATGTTGTTCTCAGAATAACAAAAGAAGATGAGACACCAGTGTTCTTTATGGCTGGACATGATTACTTGTTAAACACTAACCTTAGATTTTGAAATTCAGAATAGGAAGGTGTTAAGACTACTTTGTAATTGGAAATAGTCTAAAATATGCCACGTGTTAGGGTGAGTTTAAACTTTTTCCCCTACCTTAGGTCTTATAGATTACCTGTTTAGCATATAGGAAAGTAATCATAGCTTCTAGGTAGTAAAAAGGTCATGACAGAAAAAATTCCTCTTATTACTGTCTTATCACGTACTCTAACCACATCATGTTCTTGACTAGTTGTTATGTTTTGTGCTAAATCACTAAATCTAGGTCATTGCTGTCTCAGGTGTGCAACTGCAGTTCATTTTTCTGGCCTGCTGCAGTGGAATACATAATGATGTCTCTTTCTGTTCTCTCTTTGCCCCTTCTTCACTGAAGAGCCTAAAGAGACTCCACATTTTTAGGAACAAAGTTTTCTTTTATCTAATGTTCTTGAGATAATGGGGGTGGGGGGGGAAATATAAAAAGAACAGGAATTTGGGCTCAAGTGACCAAGATTCAACTTTGCCTCCTTCTCGGTTAATAAACAAGAGTTTCTCCAAATTTTTGAAACATATATTGTAATATCTATTTTTCTCACTCTGGTGTACTAATCAAAACAATATCTAATGTATTAGCAAAGGAAACATCAATTTAATAACACGTATGTAAAGATGACTACAATGATTATACATGTCCCATCATTATTTGGGGAGAAATGTGTATCCTGAATTAAGCAATCAGGTAAAGGGCCAAAGATGCCAAGGAGTAGGGAGGGAAAGTTCACATTAGTGAAGGGGACTTAGGGAATATCAATCACTTCCTCTTTAATTGGGGAAAGTATATGGTTTAGGGAGGGATGATTATATCTTCCTGGATTAAGGGAGGGGCAATGGTTCAGGGAGTGGTGATCATTTATTCCTGGAACAGGGAAAGAACAAAGAGGTTAGCCCAAGATCAGGGTCTCCTCCTTTTCAATCTTCTAGAGTCTTCATTGTCCTGTGTTAAAATAATCTATATTCCAGAGTAGGGCACTTTGTGGAATCCAACTCTGAAAATCTTGGGTGGTCTAATTTGCATATCTTCAATACCATACTCTGTTCTTTTGGATAGTAAATGAGATATTGCACTTACAAGTATCTGGCCCAAACACAGTTTACCTACTGATTAAAACTATACACACTGAGAAAGGTAGACTGGTCCAGCCTATATGGAAAACAGTTATGTAGTTTTCTCAAAACATTAAAAATAAATCTTCCCTATGATCCACCAATTCTGCTCCTGCTCCTAGGTATCTACCTGAAGAAATGCAAAACTTAAAAAAACACTAATTTTAAGGAACATATGAACTCCTATGTTCACTACAGTACTATTTACACTAGCCAAGATACAGAAACAACCTAGGTCCCCACCATAGATGAGCAGATAAAAATCTGATGTGTATATACACACACACACACAATGGAATATTACTCAGCTATAAACAAAAATTAATGCTTGCCATTTGCAATAATAGGGAGAGAACTGGAAGGAATTATGCTCAGCAAAATAATTCAAAAGGAGAAAGACAAATAATGGATAGTATCATTCTAGGTATAATACAGAGAAGCAAAAGAAAGGGTTAGACAATGCCAAATCAAAAACAATCTGTAGAAACCTATCTGTAATATTGGAAATACCAGAGAGGGAGGGAGAAGATGGAGAAGAAAGAGGAAGGAGATTCAATGGACTATGGTGGAGGATATGTGTACGCTGGTGATCGGTGTGGAAACATATGTTTCAAGAGTTAAGAACCTAAACCTATATCTAATGGTATATAAGACAACTCCCAGTGCTGGAGTAGTAATCAATTAGCAATATTTATTCGGTAGACTTTGTATGTTCTCTCTGAAGGAGACATGGGTGAAGGCAGAAGAATATGAAGGCAGAAGAATATAAATAGGAGTAATTATAATCCTTGATTTTAAGGATCTGGCATGATCATCTTTTGTTTTGGGTGTGCTTTTCCATTCCTGGAATACATTTTGTGAAGGAAGGCACAAGTATATATTAAGATTTTAAAAAGAGTTTATCAAAGAATAAATGAATTTAGAGAATAATACCTTTCATTTAGTTGAAGTCAAGTCAGAAAAAAACCACTTTTTTATTGAAATGCAGGGAAAAGGGGAAGGTAAAGCGACCATTGACACTATGTGTCGGACTCATTTAGGGGATTATAGCTCTTGAGCAATAAAACTGAGCTACTCTTAAGTGAAAGAAAAAAAAAAATCTGTAACATAATGAGCTATAAGGTAAAGGGGCCAGCCCCATATTTTTCAAATTAAAATGGCCAAGTCCTTCCAAGTCCTTCCAGTCAAGCACAAAGAAGGTTTTTCTGCCTGATCACATTATATGAGACCCAGCACAACTTAGTAAACTAGCCCAAGTGCCTTCAGACACTATCTTTAATATCTTACCTAAGACAGGAGGCTTGGGTAGGAGAAAGGGACAGGTGAATTTAGTTTGTGAAGGAAGGCACTGTAAACAAAAGTTTGTAGATTTAAGGACTGCCTTCTCCATTGCTAAGATAGAATTATTAGGTCTTCTTGTTACAGAGAGGGAGATGCCCTCACAGAGAGAAGTTTACAAGTAATATCTTTTTCAAAGGCATCCTTCACAGGCTTCAGAAAGAAACATTTTGGCAATGTCATATTTTGGGGTGAAAGATTTCTGCTCCCCTAAGGTACTTACATTGCAGAGACATTATCTGAGACAAATGAGGCAATAACCATAAAGCACTTAGAAGAGTGCCTCACACAGAGATCAGATATCTTAAAAAAAAAGATGGCAGCCATATCAGTAAGTTTAGAGACTGTGATAGCACAAAGCACAGGTTCACAATACATGATTTGTGATGAATTGCCATTATGGAACCTCTCTCAATATTAATAGCCAGATAAACTTCCTAATTGCTTCCAGCTAATTAAATTGATGAGAAAGAAAAGTAACCAAACAAAGTTTTATAAGGATTCAGTTGCCCAAGGCTGATCCTGGTAGCCTGGTCTCCCAGGGGAGGAAGTTAGTTGCCTACAGAGCAAAACATTTTACAAAATGAGACCTTCTTGGTGGAAACCAGATACAGCTAAGTGCTTAAGGCTGTCATTCTGTCTAGAATGCTGAGGTAGCACATCAGGACTGGAAGCCACATCACATAGCCACCACTGCACATCCCAGACCCTTCATCATGACAGAGAAGGGACTGGAGCTCCAACTAAAAGCCAGAGCCTGCAATTCTGCCACTGAGTCCTGCTGTAAACACAAGGCTTGTGTTCAAGCTGCTGCTGCTGCTGACTTGGATGGAACTTGTGTTTTCCTTATCAAACAGATTAAAAGCTTCACACCTCCAGAGCCAGTGGCCCTCTGCAAAACTTTTCCACTCTATCTTGTCAAATTCCTATATGCAATCTTATAACAGATTATGGAGAAACCATGCACCAAGCATATTTCTTATGCCTATGATTTCTCCCTCATATGTTTGCTGTCTCTAATTTACCCCTCTTTGTTTGACCAAGGTTTTAAACAAAACCAAAACTGACTCTCTGGCTTCTTCATAGTTTCAAAATAATTGATGGGATATAAGGCATCTCACAGTGTTGTTTTTATAAATGTAGTATATATATATATGTGTGTGTGTGTGTGTGTATGTGTGTGTGTATACATATCAATTGTTTGATATATCAGATAATTGCTAAGAATAAAAATAACTGGATAAAGGCATGGAGAATGTCATATTTCAATTTCAAATGCTGTTGTTTAAAGAGTCCCCTCTAAAAATATGACTGTTGATTAAAGATTTATATGAAGAGGGCCTCCCTGGTGGATCAGGGCTTAAGTCTCAGCACTGTGAAGCTATTGGCAGCTACTGCAGCACGAGTTCAATCCCTGGCCAGAGAGCTGACCCACATGGCACAGCACACCTCTCCTGTCTCACTTGCTGCTCCCCTCAGCAGATTTTCAGTAGATCCGCCTGTTCAGCTTCCGACTCTGTCTCTGGTGAATTCTCTCACATCCCGCCCTTCCACCCCAACCCCACCCCCACACCTCTGTATGCATAAATAAATAAAATAAATCTTTTTTAAAAAGATTTATATGAAAAAGGAGGGGAAAAGTCATTTGCTTTGGGCAGAGTCCCCTTGAATGGGGACTGTCATAGGTAGGGCAACCATGGGCTCAAAATCCCTAGGACAAGGGCCTAGAAGTTCCTCTGACTGGAATACAGGAAAGCAGAGTAGGTGCCAGGAGAACAGTGAAGGTGGGGAAATTAATCTGGAGCAAGTGGGACTCTATGCGCTACACTGAGGACTCTTTTTCATTCTGAGTGAGAAGGGATTTCTCACTGGAGGATTTAAACGTGGATCATTGTGATTGTCGACTTACTGAGCAGTATTTGGAAAAGGTTATTCAGTAGTATGTTGCTGAAAAAGACTGAGACTGCTGAAAAAGTACACGTGATGATGGCCTGGACCACAAGGGGGAGCATTGAAGACTGAGTAGGAGTTAATTCTGAGTATGTGTTTGAAGTACGGCTGACAGGAGTTGCTGCAAGATTAATGGAGCCATACTAAAATGTTTGAAATACTGAAAGAATTTAGGATATAACTATGTTATGCTTTTGTCAGTATGGGAGGTATATTTACTCTTCAATATGAAGATACAAATTTATGCTTATTACTTACTTTTTAAAAGGTGTTGATGTGTCAGATCATGTATCTGTGACAAGAATGCTTAGTTGAGGTTTCAGAAATTCCCTAGAATGTTAAAACAGTGAAATGCCAAAGTCTACATAACTCCAAAGAAGAAAGACACAATACATCCATTTCCACTCAATATACTAAATTATTTTTTATTTAAAAAAGATATTTGAAAATATATTAAAAAATAAATCTTAGGAAAAAATGGATTTCTCTGTTTTGATAAACTGTTTGCAATAAGGAATTAATCATCATGATTTTCAAACTTGTAACTAACTTAGAAAAACCTTCTGAAATGTACATTTTTACAGTAACTATGCCTAGGAAACTACAGAAGCTGGCTCTCCTATCTATAGGGATATCTTCTCTATATATATCATATATCTCCTATGATCTATCCTTAGATCATAGACAAACCAGACCAGCAGTCTGGCCTGATTTGTCACTTTTCATGAAATGTCTGCCAGGTGCATATAAACAGTAGGTGCTGAGATTCCCCTTTGATGTGGAAGAGTGAACTAAATATGGTCTGCTCTGAAAATCTATATGCTGATAACCCTAAAGTCAATCAAACAGGGTATGTTCAAAAACTTTAGGTTAAGTCAAAGATCACGTACTAATGTTTACTCATAAATATTACTTTCTGCAGAAGTAATCCAGAGAAAGTATGATTTAGTGAGGACCCATTTACTTTTTGAAGCAACATTCTTTTTAATGTGCCTACATAAGCTGATAGACCAAGATGATCTAAACAAGATTTCTTCACTGAAGGAGTTAATAATTTATTATAACAACACGCACAATGCCGTTGTAGTTGTAGTCAGTAAGGCTCTTCACATATTTCACACATGCCAGTTTTTCACCTTTTAGCCACACTGTCAAGCTTGCACTTTCCCATTCCCTTTGAAGTTCAGAGGTCAAAGAATTGCTTCTGTCAATGAAAGAAGAGTCACTTCTGATTAAATGTTCTAAGAGATCGACTGTGATCTACCATGTCCCTTTCTTCTGGCACAGTAATGATGAGGGCGCAGGTCCAGCTGTAGCCTCCATTACCTGGGATCCTCGTTGTCTTTAATGAAGGGGTCTCCCTTTGTCAACCTCCTTTGGGTATGTAATGTGAACTACTGTCTTCAGAACTGACACAGAAGTAGAAATGGTGCAATGAGAAATCAGAACACACTCCTTAACTGTACTGAAAATTTAAGATGTTGAGGTATAAAAGTTCCAAGCCAAGCCTGAAGGAAAGGATGGTGGCCTTAAAGAGAGCATATAGAAAAGAGAGAAAATGAAATGAAATCTGAATTTAGGCTTTATGAAATCAGTGTAAATATGGAAACGGAATATACTTAGTTAGCAAAGAATCTATGGATAAAGTCATATTTTTGGCAACTTTTGCAAGATAGCAGAATTAATTAGCCAGTGATGCAGAAGAATAGGTTAAAAAAAGGGTTAATTGAACAATTTAACTGATGGGCAAAATGCCAAAATATATCTCTATATGTTCATAATTTAGTTCTGACTAATACAACTTGAGGGAATTTCCAGCAATTTTGTTTACAGTTGCTTACTTTGAACATTACATAATTAGTGGTAGAACACATGGTGGTTTACTTCATTGGCACAATGTGAAGGCTGCCTTTTTTTAACTCGATATATATTAAATATTCATTTTATTTATGCATACAAGAACTAGGGTGTAGGCCAGAGGTACAGAGGGTGAAAGGATTCACCAGAGACAGAGTAGGGAGCAGAACAGTCAGATCTACTGAAATATACTGCTAAGGGGAACAGCGGGCTAGACAGGAGAGGTCTGTTTCACTGTATTGGTTAGCACCCTGACTGGGAATTGAACTCATTTTGCCATGGCTGGCAATAGCTTAATAGTGCTGACACATAACCCCTTGCACCACCAGGAGTCCCTCTAATGATATTTATTAAGGTAAACATTTATATCTTTCTGTTCTAGGGCTTATAGATTTAAACCTGTACACACGCATACTTTGACATGCTGCCCACCAGCAAAGTTCCAACACTACTCCGCACCATGTTTCTTTGGACCACTTCCCTCCCCCAATCCCACCCTAGCAACATAACCCTCTAGTTGCCTCAGTTTTGTGTTATCTTGTAAGGTGGCAATATTGGGCATGTATGGAGACATTTTTAGTTGTCAAAACTATAGTGAGTGCAGCTGACATAGAGGATAGAAGCCAGGGATGCTGCTGTCCATCTCATACGCACAGACTACCTCATGCAACAAAGAATTATCCATGTCGGTATTTGAATAATACTGAGGTTAGAAAACCTGTTATCTATGGAAAGTTGGAGTTCCATGTCCCTCTCATTTTTTATCACAGAGGTGTTTAATTCTCTGTAATCTTTAGGCTCTCAACGCCAGACTTACTGCAACACAGAAACCATTAAAAGGAAAATTTTTGTGGATGACAGGTTTTCAAATGCTGTTTGAAAATAATAGTAAGCAGGAGCATTACTATTCATCTAAAATTAGAGCTTAAATAAATACTCATTGTTCATAATGTCCTTTGGCATTAAAGCATATTATGATAAATGGTCACATAGTTCATACTCATTACAGCTCAACATTGAAAATAAAGTTTTGGAAGTAATTAATCCAAAATGGATTCGTGTTTGGGAAGGATTTTGATAAAGGAAATCAACAATTTGGCATAGAAATATAATTGTTTCTGGAACAGGTAGGCTCATCTGTAAAATGAATATCCTACATTCTTGATCTTTGTCATTTCTGTTATCATCACTAATGTGTTGTCAGTTCTGCTATCACTAATGTTATAAAGAGCAACAAGCATTATTCAGACCATAAAAGGAAAAAAGAAAACTGTTTTTCCAAAATAATATGTTCATGTGTCCTTAATAAAGAGGCTAATACCTAGATCAAAGCATGTGCCTATTTCACATACATCTGTGGAATGCCTCTCATTTATGCTCTACGATTACTCACTGCATCGTTGCCTTAGATCTGTTCTCCCTCCAACACATTCTCCTCCATATCACCAGTTACTATAAATATAAATATGAAAATCCAAGCATGTTAGCCATGTATTTTAAAACCATGAATTTCACTCCTTCGCTCTAAGATAAAATGCCTAGTGGGCCATACAAAACCGTTTTCTTTTTGGCACCATCCTAACTATCTGGTTTTCTCTCCAATAAGTTCCTTTTTTTATTCTCTCTGTTTTTGCTATACTCAAGAATTGCTTTCTTGGAAACACACACACACACACACACACACACACACACACACACAACGGGATAATACTTATTGATTCATTTTCAAGATCCAGCTTAAATATCATCTCCTCTCTGAGTCCAGTCTACAATTCCTTAGAAAAGTTTAGTCTTCTCTTTTGCAGTGTATTTTTAATTCTTCTCTATGTTCCAGTATTCCTATGTAGTGAGACATACTGTGTTTTTGCAGCTATGATACTAACTACTGCTGCATTTTATCTATCAGTCTGTGTTAATAGCTGTGATCACCCCAAATACTATGACCACATTCTGTTCTTTGTATCACCTACCCATTTTGTTGCATATAGTTAGCCTTTTGACAACATTTTTTGGTGACTTACATAGTTGAAAACCATTCATTTTATCTTTGTGCCATTATTAACTTTCACCCAAGCACCTGCCATTTTCAGAAAAAAAAAAAACTGATTGCCGTTTTATTTGCCTTTGTGGCTTTGGTGTGGTCATCAGAAAAATAAATAGGAGGAAGATCCAAGGATTCAGAGAATTCAGATAACTAGGTCACTGTACACTCTCCATGTATAACTGGTGTCTGGCTTACCAAGTGGGTACTGTAAAATAGAAATCATGTCCAATCTAAGTCACAGTTTTATCTTATGAAGTGGACTGTCACCTTATCCTTTTCTTCCCAGAGTATGTTGCACAGTAATTTTGATATGTTGACATGTTGCCTTTGATGAATTGGCAGCTCACAATAGGGGGCATTGTAAAAGATTTTGAATGTGAGGTGGTGATTATTGTTCTGTTTATAGATAGAGATCACACATTTTAGCCATTTAATATATTCATAATACCAACTAGAAATAGAATAAAATAAGGTATCAATTTTGAATAAATCTTTTCACAATATACATTTAAAATTTTAAGTGTCTGGCACAAAGCATGGTGCTTATTAGTAGTCTTAGTTTCCTTTTTGAGAAACCTTCATACTGTGATAATCTTAGATATACACCAATAGGTTTTAGAGAGAACTATCCATTAAACCATTCTAAATTTAACTAAGGGTAAGTTCCACAATTATAGATGCCTCTGTACATACAAATATGGACTGAAGAGAATTTTGAGGTGAAAAAATCTTCTGTGAAAAAAAATGGGAATCTCAAAGTTTATCCCATCTCTTACTTTATCATGCTATCATGTGTTCAGTCTCTACAGCAATACCTTTTTCTATTATTTTCCCCCCTTCCATATCCTAATCTAAAACCAGATATTTTTTTTCACTCCTGTCACAGAGGTAGCTCTCTGGGAAAAAAAAATCAATCAGATAGAAGTTTGAAATTCCAGCTTTCCCAGATTGTGCCACCATTGTGATCTCAGTAATACAAAACCTCATCAAACTTTAGTTCCTCATATATTAAATGGGAATTGCAACACAATTACAGTGTGGAATTTCTATAAATAGTAAAAGAAATGTTAGAATATCTATTAACAAATTAATGTTTTTTTTAATATTTTAAATCAAGTCTCTAATAAATTTCTAAATGAAAATAATTTTATGATTTGATTCTCCTATTATGTGACAAGATTGGATTAAATTCTAATTATGACTTTTTTTCATTTTATACAAGTTATCAATTGTTTGTTTAAATAGTATGATTTCCTTGCTTCTAGAGATAAGTATTCAAATGTGTTCCTGAACTCTGTGTCATGGAATGATATTCCTACATTTTCTTAGGTGTATTTTATGGTTTCAGGTCTTTCATATAAGTCTTTTATCCATTTTGAGTTGACTTTTGCACAGTTGACTTTTGTGAGATATGATACTATTTTCATTCTTTTACATGTAGCAGTCCAGTTGTCCCAGCACCATCTGTTGAAGAGACTTTCCTTTCTCCAGTGTGTATTCTTTGCTCCTTTTTCATAGATTAGTTGATCATTTATATGTGGTGTTATGTTTGGACTTTCATTTCTATTCCATTGATTTGTGTGTCTGTTTTGTTTCATTACCATGCTGTTTTAATTATCAAGGTTTTACAATATAGTTTGAAGTCTGTAAGTGCAATACCCCCATTCTTCCCTTTTCAGTTGAGAGAGCTTTGGCTATTGAGGGTCCTTTGTGATACCATATGAATTTCAGCAATGCTCTGCATTCCAGAATGGGTTTATTTCTTTCTTGTAATCATAATGACCCTCTGAAAGTTAGAGGCTTTTTGTTTGCTTGTTTTTCTTTATGTTGACTTTTTAATCTTGAGTAAGTTACTCTTTTACTCCAATCTAACATGATTGGAAGGAATTATGGTAAACATATTTCCTTGCCTTAGCTATGTTGTCTTATTAAAGCCCAGCACAGCATCTATTAATGGTATTTAATTAGGATTTGTAAAATTGTGGTTTTATAATTCTATAATCCTACATTCTAATTGTGTATTTCCCTGTGCATTTATTACCTAGAATTCTTTTTATAGAGTAAATTTCCTTATTCACCAGACTTACCTAGTAAGCCAGGAATATATGTCATAATCAGAATAAATGTTACTTTCCATTTATTATAAATTTTCAGGGTAATGAGTTGTCCTAGCAATGTTCAGTGGTGTCTGGGGACATATTTATCCCCTCCATCTTCTCTTTATCAGTGGGGGAAGTCTGCTATTTTGAACCCTTATGTTTCTTGTATTTCCTTTTCAAATTAATTGTAATCTTTGTTGTAATGTCCATGTTGTGCATTGTTTTTCTTGTGCTTTCCCTTTGTCATTTTACCTTTAATGTGCAGCTTGTGCTTTGTGGTAGGTCTCAAATTTATCTTTCCAGATAACTACCCTGTATGTTGTTCTCTCAGATAGGGTGGTTGTTGTTGGCTCACAGCACCATTTCTTCCTTATTTGCTTTTGTCTTTGATACAAATATCACACAGCTGCTAATATTGTGCAACCCTATTGCTGGTGGGAGTTTTAGTCAAATTCAGCCAACTCTAAGATTCCTGGCAAATTCTTTTCTATCTCATTTTGTTTAAAATAGTATTCATGTTTTTCTTATAAAATTTCATTCATTATACTTATTTTATCAAAGAATTTTATATAAAGCTATTTTACTAGCATCTTCTTCCCATAGGAATTTCCCCTATTATCTTTGCAAAACCTTAGCCCAATGGGATTTCTTTAAATATCAGAAATATATGCCTTTGGAGTTTTTACCTAAGAATATCAGCCTTGTTTCTCTACTTCTAGATCCTTAATTTTAATTCCTCCTATAAAAGATATGTCATTAACCCAATCAAAATGCTTAACATATCCCTACTTTTTCTTATTTTCCAGTTTGGACATTTTTTCATTCATTTTAAACATTCTTTATATACCTAATGAATAGACTGTGAACTGGTCTGCATATCTAAATGTGGAACTCTGCAATAACAAGGCTGATATGGAGAATTCGTTTTTTATTGAAAGGAATGTAGAAAGGTGGGCTAACAGTATTCCCAGAAATATCCAAACCAACCAGCTTAGAATAAATAGGAAGTTAACATAGATGATGCAATCAAATCTAGGGCTTAAGGAAGTGGGTGTCCTGGGGAGGAGCTTATTTTTATTTAGGTGCAAGATAATAAGTGTTTTGCATTTATTTACATCACAAATGCTTAATAAATGAGGCATTGTCCTAAATATTGCAGACATCAATTTGAGTACCAGTTTAGTCAATAAGGAAGGAGTTTGGTCAAAATCTAGTAGAGTTCTTCTAATGTTCTTGGAAACATATTCTCTTTCTTGAAGGAGAAAAATAAAAAAAGAGAATAGTATTTTGGCAGGCTAACAAGATATGGGAAGAGTTGGAAATTTCCTTTTTGAGGATTCTTAATCAGCAGAGTATGGAGCTAGACAAAATAGATAAAGAAAATCTTACTACGAAGACTTCAGCAGAAATGGTAATAATAAAAGTAGTCACCATCAACATGATAATATTAGAAAAGGAATTGTTGAGAGGCTTGCATAGGGATGACAGAATTTTATACTGGGATCCAATAAGCTTCCAAGATTCTTGTACCCCAGTCAATTCATGAATTTAAAGATTAGCAGATTTGGAAACAGGTACACTATTATCACCCATGACTATTTACATTTCCAGGCAACCATTTTGAGTTTCCTCTCTATTGTTCTCCCGTTTGTGTATGTCCTATTTAGATGAGTTGACATGACTGAATTTAGTATTTCAGGTGTGATCTGGTGACTATGAAGAATTTACTTCATAGTAAATTGAACTTTCAATGTTGCCAACGGCCTTACTGATGAGCTATAAAGATTTTTACTTTTTCATTTTTTTAAAATATTTTATTTTTATTTATTTATGCATACAAGCCAGGGTGTAGGCCAGAGGCGTGGGGCGGTGAGAGGGTTCACCAGAGACAGAGTGGGGAGCAGAACAGGAAGATCGAGGGAAATACACTGCTGAGGGGAGCAGCGGGTGAGGCAGGAGAGGTCTGCTGCGCCATGTGGGAATCTCCCCTTCCAGGTGTTGAACTCGCATCCCTGCTGCCGACAGCTCCACAGCACAGCGCTTAACTGCTGCACCGCCAGGGAGGTCCTACTTTTTCATTCTGGAAGTCACTTTATTCTCCCTATACTAGGACACATCTACTCTTCCAGTTAAAAAATATAAAGGACAATTACTTTACATAGGTGATTTCATCTTGTCTATGGAAGTCTGTGATTCATTTTCAGTAATGTATGAGAATCACTTTAGTTAACAATAACATGAAGTAGGTATAGATAAAAAGTGATCATTACTACTCCTTAGATTTTTAATAATTATTTGTAATACCATTTATCTATCAAACATTGTTATATAAAGCTTAATCATGCTATTGCTATTGGTTTAAACCTTAATAAAGAACATTAGTTAGAAATCATTTAGGGCCGCCCTGGTGGCTCAGTGGTTAAGCACTGCACAGTGGCACTGCCGGCAGCTGCAACGCTGAGTTCGATTCCCGGCCAGGGAGATTCCCACATGGCGCCGCAGACCTCTACTGTCTCGCCCACTGCTCCCCTCAGGAATACATTTCCATTGATCTGCCTGTTCTTCTCCCCACTCTGTCTCTGGTGAGCCCTCTCACTGCACCATGCCTCTGGCCTGTACCCCAGCTTGTATGCATAAATAAATAAATCTTAAAAAAAAATCATTCAATAAGTTTTTACTTAGTTGGTCTCTTTTACTTTAAGTGAATAACTATAATAAGCACTTCTAGAATCTAGATATAATTTGACAGAATTGTTTGCAGAGTGTGTGTGTGTATATCTTAAATATGGTATATAGTCACATTTTTTTAAGCTTTATTTATTTATGCATACAAGCTGGGGTGTAGGCCAGAGGTGGGGTTGGCGAGAGGATTCACCAGAGACAGAGTTGGGAACAGAACAGGCAGATCTACCGAAACACACTGCTGAGGGGAGCAGCAGGCGAGACAGGAGAGGTCTGCTGCACCATGTGGAAAGCTCCCTGGCCGGGGATCAAACTCGTGCTGCAGTGCCTGTGGATAGCTTCATAATGCTACAACCCAACCATTGCCGCACCAAGGGAGGCCCTATAATCACATTTTATATGAATTCAAGTGTTACTACTTCAGTTTTACTGCTTATCATTGATGACAATGGTCATCATCAATATTACTATTTTTAATCAGGATTTTACAAACTATCAAAATTTTTCCTATCACTTTTTCTATATTCTCTACCCTACAATAAAGATACATGTGATAAAATCCCAAAAATGGTACGAGGTTTAGAAGAATCAAGGTTATAAAATCATGGGATTATAATTAAGAATTAACAATAATTATAGAAAAATTACATTAAAATCAACCATTTCATAGGAGATGAATAACTGAGAAACAGAACTATCTTTTCTAATGTGCTTATCCATCCCTTTTCCTCCTTCTTTAAATATTAACTAGTTATTGATTACTGTGGAGACAAATATCAAATCCTATTAAATGAGTAGTTAAATATTGACAAATGTAAAGTGGAAGCCAATACTTGCTGCAGGGGACAATAGGGATTGATAGTCACTGGGAATAGGTTTAGTGTATATTCATATTATTTTCACCAAAATATCTGCAAAATCTTTTTTAGCATTAATAAATTTTATATTATAAAATCTTATTTTATCAAAATTTACTTTGGATAGTTAGACAGTTTGGGAGGGCAGAAGCCAATTGAACTATTTTTTCCTCTAGCAAAACAAACAAACCTACAAATATTTAGATATTATGTATAAATTGGATGTAAATTTTGTTATATGGAAGAGTCTAATGACCTTAAACTAAGCATTTAGGCATATCTTTTTTTGTACACAATTGACACAGGTCTTAATCTCTTATGAAAATCCTTCTGTATATATTGTTTTTCAGAATTCAAAATTTTTTTTAATTTTTATATGAGAAATAGGACATACACCAACTAAACTGGTCAACAGTGAGATTGTTACTGACTTAAAAAGGCCCTGTCTGTAGTATCTTGGTGTGCTGAACATTAATATAACCCTGAAAATTTTTTATTAGCTCTCATTTTGAATATATTTCATGTAATTCATTTTCTGTTTCACTGTGTAAGTTTATCAGTAGGACTGCAACAATATCCTAAATCAGCCTAGAATGATGTAACATCGTATTGCATTGCATAAGACCATCATGCACACATCATCCAGCGTTGACTGCATCATTTTCTGATGCAATGCAGTACTGCTGCCAGGAAGCTGCTGAAGTAAGCTGATGTTAGCAGTGAACTAGATAAAGCCCTGTCAGAAAGGTTGAACATTGAAAATATTTCAGACTTTGTGCGAGACAGTTTAAGCTACTCTTTCATAGATCCATTTAGGCACAATACAGAACAGTAATGCCTCAAAAGTGCATTAATAGCTTGGACAATTTCTGCTCTATTTGTGGGAAAGTGACATTTGCCAACTAGAAGAAAAGTATCACGTCTCAAGTGAAGAAAGCTTATCACCTTTACTTCGGATGCAAGGTTGGTGACCAAGACAAGACTTGGGTCCCGCATATATGCTGTGCTACATGGACAACATAGTTTTCACAGTGGTTAAATGGCAAAAGACCATCTGTCGCAACCTAGACCCCCATATTGTCTTGACAAGGTCACTCTATGGATGGAGCCTTCAAAGAAGTGTTCCCAAAGTCAGGATGCGATATTTCTTCTTGCAAATAAATTTAAGTATAATTTCAGGAGAACAGTAACTAAGTTTCTCCACCATGCCTGCATGCATTGGCCTTACTGATTAGCTCCTGGCAGCGAGATATCCTTGAAACAATGAAGTGTCCTTGCCCCTCAAGGGCTAATGTTTGAACAAAGAACAACTAATCCCTTCCCCTATTTCCCTTCCTGGCCTGATAAAATCAGCTTATATTAGTTCCTCCAGAGATTAGCATAAAGATGTTTCTTTTATCATTGGTCTTGGTTTCTCAGACAATAGGTATGGAGACAGCAGCCTCCACCCTAGGCCTAGGGCAAAGGTTGAAGATTATGTCCTTTACCTTGCCGAAATTTACCTCAGATAAGAGACATTCTTCTAAAGTTCCTTGATTCCCCTCAAACTATGTAATTGATTATGTATTTGAATATCTGTAATCACCCTGCCATTGCCAGTAGTTAATTCTTCTTATGCTTTAAAAACCCTGTTCTCCAATAATAAAGTGGAACGGCATGATCAGACTCTCTGGTGTGTGCCGTCTCTCACTCCCCACCCCCTTCTCCCCACAGAACTTCCCCCCGCCGCTGCCGACGCTTTCCCCACCACCCCCGGGAACCCAACCTCGGTCGGAGCCGGCCTCCGACAACCATCAATGCCGTTTGCAGTTCCCATGGTGTGGAGAGAGCCAAGCAACTACATAAAAGACTTACTTCTGCTTGGTTCCTCCTCTTTCCGGCAGAATAAGGAAGCAAAAGGAGTCGAGAAGAGTCTACCCAAACATTCTCTCTACATTGAGACCAGTTCCACATGGTGAGGGACTTCCTATTCCAGAACCTTCAGCAGAATATTCTCTTGATTCATCTGATGATCTCAAGGGTGAGCCAACCTGTTCTTCTCCTGTTCCATCAGCACGCAGTGATCCAGATTTTCACTGTGATGTTTCATCAACCCCACACAGACTAACACAGGAAGAACTCAATGACCTGGTTCGTGATTTGGACTTATCCAAGGACAAGGCAGAATTGCTAGGATCAAGACTTCAACAATGGAATTTTTAGAGGAAGTTGTCACAATTACTTTCTATCGAAAGCGCCACCAGCAGTTGGTGCCTTTCTTCAGAAAGTACTCTGATATTCTGTTCTGATATTGAGGGCCTCATGAATGCCTTAGAAATCACTCATAACCCACAAGAGTGGAATCTATTTCTAGACTCTTCGAAACTGAGTCTTAAGGCTGTGCTTTTATACAATGGAAACCATTTTCCATCTATTCCTGCAGTGCATGCTGTCCACATGAAAGAGACATACGATAACTTAAAGCAGCTACTGAATTCCATTGAGTATAACAAGTGCAGCTGGCACAACTGTGGTGATTTGAAGCTAGTTGCCCTTTTAATGGGATTGCAGTAGGGATATACAAAATACATGTGTTTCTTATGTGAGAGGGATAGCTGAGCAAGTGAATTGCACTACTTGCAGAAGGAAGGGAGCCTAGATGATTCATGTTTGGATTTTGGTATTGTTATAAAGAATGAAACTGCGATGGCCTTCTCAAGGAAAAGTCCATAGGGAGGGGCCAGTTGACAACTCTTGTCCTCAGGTGAGTAGAACTGGCTGGAAAAAATCCATGTGCAAATATAATTACTATCTTAGAGGAACCTCTGGATCTAAAATTCATGACACTACAAGACTTTGTAAGATGCTCAAAACAATTTAATTCCCTCTTATTTGTTGCTTTATGTTTACTGATTACATTTCTTTTGGATATTTACTCTGAAGTGGAATTGCTGTATCTTATGGTAGTTGTATTTTTTTTTTATGGTAGTTCTATTTTTTTATTTCTTGGATATATTCTACACCTTTCTTTTTTCACAGAAGGACTTTTGGGCTTCTGTTCAAGGACAATCAAGAAAGGAGAAGTTAGGGATATCATATTCTGCTTCAGAGTTAGTTTTTTTAAGAAAAATCACAAAGACCATAGACTGAGAGGTAAATAATTAGTGTCCCTGCTGCCTAACAAGAGAGAAGACACACCTGATAAATAGCCTTAATGCTTAATGATACAAGTGCTAATGTGTGGTTATCCCTGAGGCATAAGTTTGGCTCTAAAGAATTTAAGTACTTTTTTTTAATCTAGTATGTTAGAATGTCTGAAAGCCTTAAAATATATTGTGTTCTGGTTGTTCCATGCCAAGTGGAATGAGTAAGCGGGTAATGATGTAGGGTGTTGGGAAGGAAAAAGCACCTTAAGTACACTATGTATGATCAATTGAAGAGAAAATGAATGAGAAAGATTCAGAGTCATATTATGATGAATTTTGTCTCTTACTATCAGAATTAATTATAGAATCCTTTGGCAATTTGGGAATTTAATTCACCTGAGTTCTGATAAATTACAGATGATCTATCAAAAGTTTATACAATCTTTGGACTTTAAAGCTAATTTAAAACAAATAATAGTTGTTTTTAATGACAAACTGCATTTTCACTGATAATACAGCATTTTATATTAAATAAGGGGAATAAGGCTGATATTTGTCTGCATCTTCCTGAACATGTGCGAATAACAGAAATTTCCATATTTGTTTCTGCACAGAAAACATTGTATTAAGTCTTCCCCCAAAGCAAGAGAAAAATAGGACAAATTTTAAGTGTATCTTAACAGTTAGAAAGAATATAGCTCAGAATTTCTATTTAAACTCTGTTGTCCTATTAAAGGTTTGCTAATATAATTATACCTTTAAGGAATTCAATTTAACTTAATAACCTAGTTTGTTAATAAATATAGAAATGCTGGCAAATCTTGCTATCATAAAATTTTTTAATCATTCTATATAAATTGATAAAGTTTCTCAATCTGAGCATGTTCAAATTCACATAGATATAAATTCATCTTTAATGGGACCCATCTGTATAAACCACTATGTGAAATTTCACTATAAAGTAACAGTGGGGGAAACATTAAGCAGCTGAAAACCAAAATATTTGGGAAAACTTTGCTCATTCTTGTTTCTTAAGGATTAAATCTCATTTACTTATTTATTTTTTTATAAATATATATTTTTATTATTATTTATGTCTTTTACATTTTGTATTCCCCTTGGGTAGCCCACCACCAATTCACCCGTGATCCATTTCCATGGTCCCTTGTGTTCTTTTCTATTCCATTTTGTGCCCTTTTCCTCCCCTCCCCCCCCCCCACTGATTGTCTCTCTCCTATTTGGTTTCCTTATAGTCCTGTTATAAGTGAAACCATTTGATATTTTTCTCTTTCTTTCTGGCTTATTTCACTGATTCCATCCATGTCGCTGCAAATTGCATGTGTTTATCTTCTTTGAATGCTGAATAGTATTCCATTGTGTATATGTACCACATCTTCTTGATCCAATCATCTATTTTTGGACATCTGGGTTGCTTCCATACCTTTGCTATTGTGAACAGCGCCGCAATGAACATACGGGTGCATGTATCCTTTCGGATTAGTGGTTTTGTGTCTTTTGGGTAAATTACCAAAAGTGTTATTGCTGGGTCATATGGAAGCTCCATGTTGAGCAGTTTGAGGAATCACCTACAGCTTTCCATAGTGGTTAGACCAGTTCACGTTCCCAACAGCACTACAAAACTCTGTGGAAAGAAATAGAAGAAGACACAAGAAGATGGAAAGGCATCCCCTGCTCATGGATTGGAGGGATTAACATTATCAAAATGGCAATCCTACCAAAAGCAATTTACAGATTCAATGCTATTCCAATAAAAATCTCAATGACATTCTTCAAAGAAATAGATCGACTACTGATGAAATTCATATGGAACCACAAAAAACCTTGCATAGCTAAAGCCCTATTAACTAAAAGGAAAGAAAACGGAGGAATTTCACTCCCTGATTTCAAACTATATTACAAAGCCATAATAATTAAAACAGCATGGTACTGGAACAAAAACAGAAAGACCAATGGAACCGAATAGAATACCCAGAATTAAAGCCACATATCTATGAACAACTAATCTTTGACAAAGGAGCAAAGAAAATGCAGTGGAACAAG
>PVIJ01020181.1:0-21558 GCA_004024925.1 Scalopus aquaticus | reverse complement strand
AGGCCGGGAGGGGCAGGGCCAGGCCGGGAGGGGCAGGGCCAGGCCGGGAGGGACAGGGCCAGGCTGGGAGCCGCAGGACGAGGCTGGGAGCGGCAGGGCGAGGCCTTCACTGGAGGAGACGGCCAGAGCGGACAGGCCCCCGAGCCTGGGGCAGGCTCTTCCGGAGGGGCGAGTAAAGCGCTGAAGGACTAAGCTATGTCCATGGGACCCGCGGGAGGAGGCATCGTTGCCTTCCTCGGGATGGCACTCGGGGGTGGCCGGTGGGCCTGGTGGCCAAAAGCAGCCTGTGCGCTGCCCGGCTCCCCCAGGGCCACAGCCCAGGGGCAGTGGCCAGAGCAGAGGAAGGGGTGGGCGCCAGGGCAGGCCTGAGTGCAGTGTCTGCGGCCGGGCAGAGGGGCTGTCCAGCCAGCTTCAGGCAAAGGCTGGCGCCAAGGCCGGAAGCCCTGAGCGGCTGCTGAGCGGCTGAAGGCTGTGGGCAGTGCGCCTCTTAAAATCACCTGTGCGTGGCGCCCTGTTCACGACTGAGTAAGGGCGGGGTGCCGAGGAGCTGGCCTGGGGGGCGGGCGGGGGGCGCGCTGGTGGGACAGGAGAGGCCCATGCGCGGTGCAAAGGGTCGGCCTGAGCGCGGGTCGCGCGGCACGGCGGTGGCCCTGACGGCTGAGTGCTGGAGTGGCGGCAGAGAGCACCCCGGGGATTGGGCGACGGCCCCCCGAGAGCGCCACCAGTCTGGAGCACACCCCGGGGGTGGCTGCGGTGTGGTGCCCGCCTTGCTGGGCGGGGCCTTCGGCAGCAGAATTGGAGGATCGTGGGTGGGGCCAGTAACCTCGCCTGTGCCCACAGCTGGCGGCCTGCAGGGCTCACTGCCGCATTGTTGAAATCTGTGGGCCATGATCCTGTCCGCGGAGGGAAATGTGTGACTGTGAAACGTGCCGATCGCAGGCCGGAAAAACCTGAGCGGGTGGGTTGTGGGGTAAACGAGAATCGTCAGGTTTTCCGCCCTCCGCTCGGTGCTGGCCTCCAAGGCCCACGCGCTGCCTGACCTGGAGCTGCATCCCGAGCGGGGCGTGGCCTGCGGGAGGGGCGCACCTGGGCGCGGCAGCAGCGGCAGCAGCAGAGAACAGAGTGTGGAGCAGAGGGCTGTTGGGGTGCAGCAGGGGCCACGAGACCCAGCCAGAGAGCCCGAGAGTGAAGATTCGCCGGGGCTGGGGCCTGCCCACCCCGGCCCCCAGCCTGCCCTGCGCCTGGCTGCCTCTCTACAAGAAACCAAAAAGCCTAAAAAGCCCCCGAGGCTCCAGGACCCCTCCTTTTGACCTGTCTGTGCAGCGCCATGGAGAAGCAGCACCCCAATTCAACCCTAACCCGTGGGCTGGGCAGTTGCTTTATCGTTTTTTAACACTCTGTGGCCCGCTCACGTGTTAGCGCGTGTTTTTGTCACCAGTCTCAGGTGGCCGCTCACGTATTAATACGTGTTCATCTGGTCTCCGGTTTTTCACGCCACGGATTTATTTGGAACTATTAGGAGCTATTTCTTTGATCGTACTCAGTCTAGAAGCTTTACACATTGTTTTGGGGAAAGTGTAAGGTGTTTTATGAGAGATATTACAGTTTTTAAATATTCTTTTTTTTAATTTAAAGATTTATTTATTTATACGTACAAGCTGGGGTATAGGCCAGAGGCGTGGGGCGGCGAGAGGGCTCACCAGAGACAGAGTGGGGAGCAGAACAGGCAGATCAGAAACACACTGCTGAGGGGAGCAGCGGGCGAGGCAGGAGAGGTCTGCCACGCCATGTGGGATTCTCCCCGGCCGGGCGTCGAACTTGCATCGCGCTGCTGACAGCTCCACAGTGCAGCGCTCAACCGCTGCACCACCAGGGAGGCCCGAGATATTGCAGTTTTTTTAATATCCAGTAGTTCAGGAGCTGTGTGTGTTTTATTGAATGCTTCTGCCATTCATGCGGTGGCACAGACAATGGCCGGCCCCAGGCCTGGGAAATTTAAAGGGTACCGGCACACACAGTGTTAAATGTTTATTTATGCATAGAAGCTGGGGTGTAAGTCAGAGATGTGGAGGGTGGTGAGAGGACTCCCCCGAGACAGAGTGGGGAGCAGAACAGGCGGATCCACTGAAATTCACTGCTGAGGGGAGCAGCGGGGAGGCAGGAGGGGTCTGCACCCTGTGGGAAGCTCCCCAGCCGGGCGTTGAACTTGCGGCGCTGCTGCCGATAGCTCCACAGCATAGCACTTAACCACTGCACCACCAGGGAGGCCCTCATTTGTATTTTTTTAAAAAAGATTTATTTATTTATGCATACAAGAGCTGGGGTGGAGGCCAGAGGTGTTGGGGGGGGGTGAGAGGACTCCCCGGAGACAGAGTGGGGAGCAGAACAGGCGGATCCACTGAAACCCACTGCTGAGGGGAGCAGCGGGGAGACAGAAGGGGTCTGCTGCGCCCTGGCCCGGGATCGAACTCGCTGCAGTGGTGACAGCTTCGTAGGCTGAGACTGACCCTGCACCCCAGGGGCGCCCGGTCTTCTGTAACAAACCACCCACAGATGATAGTGCTTCATTTCCCCACAGCGACACCCCAGGCAACACCCGACTGAGCATTAACACGCAGGCCCAACAGGTGTCACTTTGGTCAGCAGGTGTCTCCGCAGAAGGGGGTTCCCGTCCCCAGCAGCCTAGCGTGGGGCGAGGGCCGGGCGAGGCTCCCCGACAGGCAGGAGCGCTCAGGCGAGCACGCGGGGGGGTGCGGGGGGCTTTGGGCTTGCAGCAGGGTGGGGGCAGAATGGAGGGCCCCCTAAACCTGCTTCCTGGTCAAAGGACCATGTGCGGGACTCCCTGGGGTGCCGGGCCCCTTCCGAGGCGCTGCCCCCTCAACACCGTCACACACAGGGCTAGGATGCAAAGAGAATTTTGGGGGGACAGACAAGCTATACACCTCTCCCCAAGAGCTATAAGACTCTCCAGCTCCTCCAGGGACCGCGGCTTGTCTGTGTCCCCCCCAAAATTCTCCCGTTGGGACTTAGGGCCCTAAAGCTCTGCAGTGCTATGTGCCTCATGGAGCACGGCCCGGTGAGGGGCCGAGGGCCCCGGTGCTCCCCGACCTACCTGTGGGCCAGCCCCGGCCGAGAGCCCCGGCCGAGAGCCCCGGCCGAGAGCCCCGGCCGAGAGCCCCGGCCGAGGCCGGAAACGGGGGAGCAGAACGCAGACCGACCCACACCCGCTGCTGCGCAGGGGAGCAGCGGGCGAGGCATGGAGGTCTGCTGCTCCGCGGGGCCTCCCGGGCCGGGCCTCGAACTCGCGCCGCGGCCGCCGCCGGCCCCACAGCGCGGCGCTGACCCGCTGCGCCACCGGGGAGGCCCTGCCCGGCAGCGCCTTCTGGCGCATCTAAGGCGGCCCGGGGGTTGCTGGGCCCCAGCCGCCGCCTCCCGAGGCAGCAGCGCCTCAGACGGGCCTCGGGCCTCGAGCTGCGGGTCAGTGCGCGCCCGCCCTGGGCCGGGGCGCCCGAGAGCCACAGCGCGGCGCTAGGCTGGGCAGGGCGGGCGCGGGCGGGGGGCGCGGCCCTGTCGGGCAGGCTGTGGGCTCTCGGGCAGATGACGGCCTCGGGGCCAAAGCAAAGGCGGGGCGGCGGCCGAGCGGAGCCGCGTGGGCCGGGAGAGGGGTCCCACGCAGCCCCGAGCCGAGCACGCGCACATACGCGTGCACACGCCCCTCCGCCCCGTGCTCGGCCCCTACGAGCCCGGCGCCTCCAGCCCCACGCCGTCCCAGCCGGGGCTCGTCCGGAGCTCGCGGAAGAAGAGCTGTCGCTGGAGGCTGCGCAGACTCTCCAGGTCCTCGGGGGACAGAGGCGCTGACCCCGCCGGGGCCCCCTCTTCCCCTGCCTCTGAGAGTCCGTCGGGGGGCTGCGGGGAGCTCCTGGAGATGTAGCCCTGGTCGGACTGCTCCTCCTCCGGCGGGGTGTGCAGGCCGGTGAGGCCCAGCTGGGAGAGCGAGAGCACCAGGCCCTCCAGCCCGGCCGCGCCGCCGTCCGCGAGGCAGGCGGGCGAGGCCGCGGGGGTGCCGAAGAGGACGCTGTTCCGCCGAGGGCCACTGCCCTCCAGCAGCGGCCAGGCCTGGCCCGGGCCCCCCACGTCCAGCTGGCCGGCCGCTCCGGCGCCCACGTCGGCAGGGAGGGGCGCCAGGGCCTGCGCCGGGGGGGCCGTCTCGGCCGGGAGCACGGCCGTCTGCAGGGCTCCGGCCGCCGGCGCGTGCTGGGGCTGCGGCCGAGGGTCCAGCCTGGCCGGGCCCCCTCCCGCCTCGCTGGCCACCGGCTCCACCGCCAGACAGCCCGCGGGGGCCGGCTCGCGCAGCAGGGGGCTCTGCCTGAGGATGCCGCCGGCGGGGGCCAGCAGCGGCTCGAACGCCCCTTCGTCGGGCGCGAGGTCCTGCTCACCCGCCGCGCAGAGGTTCTCGCGCTCGAACCAGTCGGGGCAGCGGGCCTGCCACTCGCGGAACCTGTCCACGGCCGCCTGCAGCTGCCGGCCGCTGGGGCTGCGCAGGACGTTCTCCGCGGCGAGCGCCCCGACGCGGCGCATGCGGCCCGGCTCGAACATCTCCAGGTCCTGCACGCGGAAGTAGAGCTCCTCGAGGCGCTCCATGAGCGGGTACCGCGGCGCGATGTGGAAGAGCTCGGGGACGTCGAGCTCGCTGCTCACGCCGCTGAAGTAGCACACCACGTAGGCGCCGAAGCAGGCCGGCCGCCGGAAGTCGGGCAGGATGGTGTTCATGGCCGCCGTGAAGAGGTCGCCGGCCGGCTCGCCGCGGTCGCAGCGCAGCCGCAGGGCCCCCGCGCCCCAGCCCAGCATGGCCCGCCACTTGGCGCGGGTGCCCCGGGAGCACAGGACGATGATCTTGGAGTCGCTGGCCACCGCCTCCTGCTTCCGGCGGCTCACCCAGGCCATGACGCCCACCTCCGAGATGGCCTGCTCCTCCAGCAGGTCCAGGGCCACCTCCGTGCCGCAGACCGTGAGCAGGAACTGCGCGAACTTCAGCACCACGTCCACGTAGAGCGGGTGGTCGGCGGAGTAGACGATCCAGACCTTCCTCGGCGTGAGGGGTGGGGGCGTCGGGGCGCCGGCCGGCAGGGCACCTGGGGGGCCGGGAGGCCAGCCCGCCGGTGAGTGCCGGCCGACCCCAGCGGGCCTCTTCCCTCGTCCACGGCGTCCCCCCAGCCTTTCACGCGAGGCCCCTGCCTGGGCTGCAGGGCGGGGCCCCTGAAGCTGAGGTCCCGGCGGCCTTGGGGGCCAAACCACAGAAGGCGACTCCCCACGGGTCCCTAG
Organism: Scalopus aquaticus; assembly: GCA_004024925.1. Classification (NCBI taxonomy): domain Eukaryota; kingdom Metazoa; phylum Chordata; class Mammalia; order Eulipotyphla; family Talpidae; genus Scalopus; species Scalopus aquaticus. Next base: position 16,236 of record PVIJ01020181.1, on the reverse strand, counting down.
AGCCCCTCCCCCACACCCCTGCCCGGCCGGGAGCCTGACCTGTCCGCTTGGCGGCGGCGTCCTGCTTCTCGCGGCGCGCGCCTGGAAGGCAAAGGGGCGCTCAGGACCGCGCTGCTGGGCCGTGCGAGAACCCTGCGCGTGGCGTCGCACCGGCCCGCTCCCCGCTGCAGAGGGGCCTGAGATCGGGGAGCAAGCCGCCTGCCCGCGGGCTCGCGGGGGCCCCGGTGGCGGGCCCAGCTCGGCCGGTTCCGAGCGCGGAGAGAGGCCGCCGCGCAATGGCGGGAGTGGGAGGGGCGCCCGCAGCCTGGCAGAGCGCGCAGGGGAAGGAGCGGCGAGGGGGAGAGGCGCGCGCCCAGGCCACCCCGCCCGCTCCTTACCTGCCTGCCGCCAGGTCATGCAGAGGGTCAGCAGGATGACGGCGGCCACCATCAGCACGGCCACGGCCGTGAGGAGCCCGTACGCCCACAGGGGGAAGTACTCTGGGGAGCGGAACGGCGTGAGGGCGGGGGGCAGGCTGGGCCGACCCGGGGCCCCACCTGCTGCCCGGTCCCCAGCCGGCCTCTGGCTGGCTCCGTGGCCCATGGGGACCTCGCCCGCCCCACGCTGTCCTTGGGGTCAGCCTTGCGGCCTCGGCCACACGAGGGAAGCCGGGGCTCCTCAGAGGAGCAGGCAGAGCCCTTACCTGCCGGCTCGGCGCTAGGGCGCTGGCTTACCTGCTGTCACGTCTGCGGGGGGACAAAGGGGAGCGCCACGGTCATTGGCAGTAACCACAGAGCCCCACACCCACCAGGGCCCGGGACGAGGAGTCGGCTGCCCGCGCCCCCCAGGCCAGCGCGGCTCTGTGCTCCCCGACTAGCTGCGGGTGCGGCCACCGCTGGGCTGCGCCAGCCTCGAGAGGGAAGGGGGGCTGCAGTGGTCCGCGGGCTCGGGCCAGACCCCAGGGGCCGCGGACAGTGGGGCGCATCTGCCCAGAAGGCCCAGGACCTCCAGGGACGCAGGTGCGTGGGCGCCGCGGCGCTCTCCCGGGAAACAGCCCGTTGTCCCCTGAGGGCGGAGGCCCGCGCCGCGGAGGGCAGGCGCGGGGCCCCTCGGCCCCACACGGGGCGGGCAGGACCCTGAGCCCAAAGCCGCCCGCCCGGCGCCTACCTGGGGGGCCTGGGCTCGCGGGGCAGGGTACCCACACGGCGCGCCGCAGGCAGAAGTTCAGACAGCTGCGGAAGAAGGGCTGGATCTGCGGGGCACAGGCGGGGCGATGGAGCCGTGGGGACCCACGGGGGCCCGCAGACGCGGCTTGGGGGTACCCCCGGGCTCCAGCTGGCCCCCGGCACTGAGGGGACAAAGGGCCTGGGGGTGGCGCAGACCCTCCCTCGCCGGAGCGCCTGCGCTGCGGCCCCGCCCACCTCGCGAGAATCCCCGGAGCTCGCCCTGCTGTCCACGCTCCCCCACCCCACAGGCCACCCCCGCTGGCCACCCCCACTGGCCCCGCCCCCTCCCCCACTACCCACGGCCCCCGCCTGCCCTGCCCCCGCAGGCCACGCCCCCGGCCACACCCCCACTACCCACGGCCCCTGCCGGCCACACCCCCGCCCCGCCGCACTCACCCACCTGCACTTGGTGGCGGCAGCACCCGCTGAGGTTGGGCAGGCTGAGCGTGACGCTGGCCCGCTGGGGGCGACCCTCTCGCGTGGGCTGGAGAGAGCGGAGGGGCTGAGGTTACTGGGGCAGAACTCGGGGTCTGCTGCAGGAGCGGTGGGAGCACCAGGCCCCGCAGGAGGAAGGCTTTTCAGGAAAAATGACACTCCCCAAGGGCAACGGTTCGCCCTTGACGCAAGAAAACGCCCTGTAACGCGTTTCCCTCCTGGCGCTGGGGACGTGGGAACAGGCGTGTCTCTGCCAGCGGGTGCCACGCGGCTCCGGCCCTGGGCCCGCCCAGCTTCACCTTTTTCCTCCTCTTTCTTTCTTTTTTGTCCTGACTTCCACCCTTTTAAATCTTCACATCCTTTTTGGCATAAGTGGAAAAGGCAAACAAAAAGAGAGCAGGGGCCTCCTTGGTGACGCAAGAAGTCTCAGCCTATGAAGCTGCTGCAGCCCCTGCAGCACGAGTTCGTTCCCCGGCCAGGGAGCTTCCCACAGGCGCGGCAGACCCCTCCTGTCTCCCCGCTGCCCCCTCAGCAGTGGGTTTCAGTGGATCCGCCTGTTCTGCTCCCCACTCTGTCTCTGGTGAACCCTCTCGCCGCCCCACGCCTCTGGCCTGTACCCCAGCTTGTTTAAATAAATCTTAAAAAAAAAAAAAAAGAAAATAAATCTTTAAGGAAAAGGAGAGAGAACAGGGGAGGATGACCGGGGCAGCGAGAACGACAAGGGCCGGGCAGGGCGGCCGCGGCCCTGTTCTGTCAGCGTGAAGATCTAATCGTGGAGACCAGAATCCCGGCGCCCACCGCTGCCGCGGGGGAGGCGCAGGTCGGGGCCCCGAGGGCGCACTAGCGGGCGCCGCGTGCGACTGGAAGGGCGCTCACCGCAGGCACGTCCAGGGCCCTGGTGAAGCAGCTCTGGGCCTCCTTGTCCGGGAAGCTGCTCAGCAGGACCTGGTACCGGGCGGGCTCCTCCCAGGGCGTGAAGCTCACGCGCAGCTGCCGGGCCTCCGCAGCCTCCACGGTGATGTTGGGGTCCCACAGGCTGCCTGCCGGCGCGGACACGGGCGTGAGGGCGGGCGGGCATGCACGGGAGTGAGCCTGGGTGCGCCGCACGGCCGGGGGCCCCTCAGGCGCCCGCGCTCACCTGAGGTCACACAAGGTGTGGTCATCTTCATCCGGGAGTCCTTGCAGCCTGGCGACCAGAACGGAGCGGGACTGTCGAGTGTCCGCCTCAGAGAGCTCGCCCGCCCCACACGCGCCGCTGGCCCCCCCGGGACTGTCAGACATGCCCCTCGAGGCCTGCCCCAGGCTGGCCATGGCCGGGCGGAGGTTCCGGAGAGCGAGGGGCCGGCCTGGGGGAGCCGTCCAGATCCAAGGTGCCCTGGGGAGCCCAGGGGCCTGGGCTGTCCGCCCCCCCTCCCGCCTGCAGCCCGTCGGGCCACCCGGGTGCTCTGTGGGGGGCGTGCACCCCGCCGTGTTTCTCGAGCTCCGTCTGCGCCTCTGTCTGTCGCTCACTTCGTCCCGGAGCCAGTGAGTGGGGCTGCGTTCTGGACACTTGCCCTTCTGGCAATATCCGGGGGACTGAGGGGGCTGCCGCTGGGCCAGGCCCGTGAGGACCACCCCCCGACCTGACTTCTGGGTGCCTCCCCGCACCCTTCACGGCGCCGCCTGGGACTGTGCCGGCACTCGTTCTGGGGACACGCCTGGGCCCCAGCTTGGCCCGGGCCCGCCGGCCGGAGCTGCCGTGGGGAGACAGCACCCCGGCCCCCGGGAGGACGTGCGGGAGACGGGGCCGCGACAGAACCAGCGCAGCGCAGCCACACTGGGCAACGGGGTGTCACGGAGACGTCACACGGAGCAGGGTGGCAGGCAGCGCGTGTGCACGTGTGTGGGTGCACGCGCAGGCGTGTGCGGGGGCCAGCACCACGCTCACACACATTTTTGGACTGCCCACAACACGCAAGGCAGCCGGTGGGGCTCTGAAGCGGAGTGACTGGGGCACACTCAGGCCCGTCTCGGGGCGGCTGGGGTCAGCGTGCCGGCTCTGGCCACGGGGCCACGCGGGTGCTCACGCCTGAGGCGGGGGCAGGCATGGGGGTGCACGCATCAGACGGCGCTTTAGAAGACAGGCTGCTGGTGCCGGGGGCGGCGTCGCCGGGGGTGCAGGGAGGGGCGGGGCGCGGAGAGAAGGGCAGGTGGAGGCCGGCGGGGCTGGGGCAGCCGCCTTCGGAGACCTGGGGCGGCCTGCGCGTCTCCAGGGGTGGCTGCCAAAGCCTTGGGGCTGGGGGCCGCAGCCCCGTGCGCGCTGCGAGGGTCGGGGCAGGCGCGCCCTCCGCAAGCAGCCCTCGGGCCCTGGGGCGTCTGTTCTTGGGGAGCCACGTGCGACGGCCGCTGCCCAGCCGGGCGGGAGGCCCGAGCCGGCTGCACGCAGGTGGCCTCCCTCAGCGGGCCGGCCGCGGCCGGGGCTCTTCTTACCAGGCACGAGGAAGATCTGAGACTCGTGGTTCGGGTCCCCGTCAGGGACCGGCTGCGGCAGGTGGTGGACGGTCACCTCATACTCCTGGCCAGGTTCCACCACAAAGTGGCTGAAGTTAAAATGCCACTGAGGAGAAGGGAGCGGGGGGTTCGGACAGGTCACACACGCAGCTCTCTCACCCACTGGTGTCCACAGAGCCCGCCCTGCCTGCTCCCAAAAAATCAGTCAGAAATAAAAAAGCAGGGGCCTCCCGGGGGGCGCAGGGGCTGAGTCTCAGCACTGTGAAGCGTCCGCAGCCCCTGCAGCACGAGTTCGATCCCCGGCCAGGGAGCTTCCCACAGGGCGCAGCAGACCTCTCCTGCCTCCCCGCTGCCCCCTCAGCAGTGGGTTTCAGGGGATCCGCCTGTTCTGCTCCCCACTCTGTCTCTGGGGAGCCCGCTCACAACAGCACAGCTCATCTGGGGCTGGTTCTTACCCGCTGGCCAAACCGGTGCTCCAGGGTGGACAGAAACTTGAACTTGACGCACATGAGCTCGTTGGTGTTCAGCTGCAGGACGGACACCTCTGCGCCCCTCAGGAACAGGACGCTGGCTGCGGGCGGGCGAGAGGCGGCGGGCACGCGGGTCAGGGCTTGCTTGGCCTTCGATGGAAATCGGACCTCCCTGCCCCGCTCGCCCTCGCGCCCTCGCTGGCCAGCTGCCTTGCGGACAGACAGGGGCCTCGCGCCAAAGGCTTTGCAGATTGTGGCAGAGGGGCCGCCACAGGGTGTGGGCGTCACGGGCAGCCGAGCCCTCCGTCCCCAAAGGGGCCGTGACGGTCAGGGCAGTTGGGACCCTCAAAGAGAACTCCCCAGGCCGCTGCGCGCAGATCTGGGGGGCTCTCGCTCACCCCATCTTCCCCGCGCTGACACAACTCTCTCTCTGAAGAGGTCTGGGGGACGTGGGTTTAGGTGCCAGCAATTAAAGGAAAAATCAGGCTGGCAAACGTGTTACCATTTTTCTGGTCTTTGGGGTACAAATATCTGGGGGACAGTAGTCAGAGAATTAACCCCGACATTCCACCTCCCCTCTGCACCCGCGGGCTGATGAAAGACTTTAGACGAGAGGGACTGGGCCCCGTGGGAAGGGTGTGGGCAGCGGGTCTCTGTGGGGTGACCACAGAGAAGGTGGCCCGCTTGGGGGGCCCCGCCTGGCACGAGGGCCTCCCGGGTCAGAGTGCGGCCTCGTGTCTGAGTGCGGGAGCCGGACGCCCGTCTGAGGTTTGGGGGGTCCGGCCCACGCCCCGCTCACCGTCGGTCTTCAGCGTCCAGCGGACGTGAGCCACAGGGAGCAGGTCTCCGTCCTGGGTGCGAGTAAGACGCAGCTCGGTCTGGACGTCTTTGGGGGCCGAGGGGGTCAGCTTTTCAGGGCGGATCCAGCTGTCATCCAGGCAGGTGCCTGGGGCGGGAGCGTGCTCAGCAGGACCCCCAGGCACTGTGCCCGCCCGGGCCTGTGGCCTCGGGGGCTCCAGCCTCCCTCCTGCTCCCCCCTTCCCGAGCCCGTCTGGGGCCCCTTGGAGCTCCGAAGTGCGAGCATCTTAGGAGAGAGCACCAGACGCGCTGCAGTTTGGGCGGAAGCCAAGCGTGGCGCGAGGGCATGGGCAGAGGGCAGCGAGGAGGGCCGCTTCCCTTTCACACGCCGGGACCCGGGCAGCACGCTGGAAATATGTCTCTTGAATTAAAACAGACACCAGCGCCGCGGCCATCTCTCACTCCGCAGCGACAAGCTCTGGCAAACCCAGTCGCCTGACAGACCAGGCGGCACCCCAAGCAGACTTTCAAGTCCAGATGGCAACGTGGCTTCTCACTGCCTGATTCGGGCAGAGGAGTCACCTCGAGAGGAAGCTCAGGTGCCCCCCGAGATGCTAAACGCCCCCGAGCTGCGCTAACCCGAACCCCAAGCCGAAGCAAGCTGGCAGCACTCGGAGCAGAGCTGAGCTCGGGGTGAGCGCTTGGTTGGCAAGGCAGCGGCAGGCAGAGAAGGCGACTCACTGTTCTCCACGGTGCAGTTCAGGCCCTGGGGGAGGAAGGGGGGTTACAGCGGGAACCACATTGTCGCCAGTCGGCTTGCACCTCCTCTCAGCAGGGAGCGAGCCCAGGCTCCCGTCCCTGGGAGGGCTATTCCTGGGGGGGGCGGCTCCTCGAGCTCATCCTGCCTCCGAGGACACCTGGTGAGCAGTGAGTGCAGCAGGGGCGGAGCAGGCCTTGTCTGAGTGACTCTTACGAGCCAGCTCCAGCTTTTAAGGACATCGGGGGCCCGCGGGGCACACTGGGGAAAGGCCTCTCAGTCTCTGAGCCGTCCACCCTTTGGTCTGGATAACGGCGGGGGAGAGAAAGCTTGCTAAGGCCCCGCACACTCGCTGGGTGATTCAGAGAGAACCCGCTCACCCTCAGACGCACGCATGTGTGATGCCCTAGTCCCGTTTTGCAGAGGAGGACACAGAGCAGACATCTGATATTGTGCCTCCTCTTGCACAAAATGTGTCCGTTGCCTGCCCAGCGGAGACCCGGAGGCCAGATCTAGAAGCTTCCATCACAAACCATCCCAGGGACGTGTGACCCACGGACTTAGCCCTGGCCAGCTGCCCCCGCCTCACACACACGCCCGCAGTGGGGCCCAGGACCCAGCCTGTTTCCCCACCGCAACACCAGAGCAGCCTCAATGCCAAGTCCATAGTGTAGTCAAATTCCACGATACGAAGATAAACCCCCGGGGAAGAGAGCAGGCCGGCGTGGGCCGCGGGGCCTTTCACTCGGAGCATGTCCAGACTGGCCACGAAATGTTAAGCAGGAGAGTGGGTCTGTGAATCAGTCACACGATCGCATGCCGCGGCACAGCACTCGGGCACGGCGGACCGTCTCATCGGGCGCCCCAAGAGCACCCACGTGTGGGCTTTGCTCGCCTGTGAACACGGTCCGGTCTCCGGCACGTGGTGGCTGCTCTGTAATTACTGGCGCCACTGAGGCTGGCACAGACAGGGGCTCGATGAACGGAAGCCGATATCACAGCATCGCAGTGTCACACACTCGGGTTTGGCAGCGGGCGAGGGCCCAGGCAGAGCTCAGACTCGAGTGTCCGGTTCTCATAACGGGCAAGGTGGACTCAACACATCCCGGGGAGGGCGGAAGAGGGGGGACAGAACGTCCGAGGTTGAAGCTGGCCAGAGAGAGATTTTTAAGGGCCTCCCGCGGGGCGCAGGGGTTAAGTCTCAGCCTATGAAGCTGTCCACAGCCCCTGCAGCACGAGTTCGATCCCCGGCCAGGGAGCTTCCCACAGGGCGCAGCAGACCTCTCCTGTCTCCCCGCTGCCCCCTTAGCAGTGGGTTTCAGTGGATCCGCCTGTTCTGCTCCCCACTCTGTCTCTGGGGAGTCCTCTCGCTGCCACACACCCCTGGCCTGTACCCCAGCTTGCATGCATAGATAAATAAAAATCTTAAAAAAAAAAATGCCACCAGGGGTCAGCATGATGCCGGCGGTATCTCCTGTGGACGGACACTTCCATTCCCGAGCGCTAGACCTTCCTGGAGGGCCCCCGGCCCTCTGGCGGGCACAGGACAGAAAGCAGACACAGCATGAGCCTGTGGGCTGGCGGCGCCCGGGTACAGGCCCCGGGCCAAGGCCGAGCGCCGCTGTCCACTGTCCGCTGTCCTCTCCCTTCCGCAGCATTTGCTAAAATGCCAGTGTCCGAGGGAGACTTGAGGGCGTGGCTTCCTGTTAAAGGGCCGAAGCTGGGAAGCTCCGTGGGGCTCAGCCTCAGGGGCGCAGACTTGGGGGAGGAGCCGGGAGCAGAAGCGGGAGGGGCAGAGCGCGAGCCAGCTCCCTCCCAGCGGCCTGACCCCTCAGCAGTCCCCACTGCCGGCAGCTCTTGGCCACCAGCTCCTGCCTCCCTGGGACGCCTTCCCCAGGCAGACCTTCCCCCAGACTGCCCAGGCCTGGCCCGCGGAGAGCTGGGCACCCCCGTCCTGGAGGCGCTCGCAGCTTTCGGGGCAGCCCGAGTGTCCCCCCCAGCCGAGTCGCCTGGGCAGGGCCTCAGCAGGGAGACCGCTGGGCCCCGGCGCCTAGCGGGGCCGTAGGTGGGCAAACCGGCAGGGCTGCCCGGAGGTGCGCGGGAGGCGCCGAGAAGGCCCGGCCCTCCGGAACCACCGCGTTGTTGCCCAACGCCTCCCCCAGAAGGCGGCGCCGCCCCGCCCGCTCGCCACCCCCTTTTCGTAAATCTGTCACAGAACCAGACGAGGAGAGTCTCCTCAGGGTTCCCCACCCTCGGACTCAGGCTGAGCGTCACCCCCCGGGTCACCCGTGGGCACGGAGGGGCGAGGAGGCCGGAGACTCTGGGAGAGAGGACGGAGCTTGGGCAGGCCCCGCGGGCGGGCGGGTTCGCGGCCCCTTCCCTCCCTCCTCCCGGAGAGCCCAGCGGCCAGGGGCGGTGGGTGTGTCGCTTCCTGTGGGCGCAGCTGGGGTGCACTCCAGATACGCGGTTACCCCCGCCCCGAGAGCGGTGGGGAGCCGAGGGGCGCGTCCGCACACCCGCCCCCCTCAGCCTCCGTGCCTCTGGCCGCCCGGGCCCCACCTTCGCACAGCTGCCCTCCAGCCCGGCTGCTGCGGGTCTGCGGGACTCCTTCGAGGGGAAGCTTCTGGGGTCTGCAGGAGCCTCCGGAGCGCGCGCCGCGCCGGCCGGACACAGCGCGGTGCCCGCAGGGCGCCCAGGGCAGGGGCCGGTCCAGCGGGCTCGCGGCTGCCCCGCAGGCGCCGTCCCCACCTCCCATTTCTAGCAGCCCGCCCGGCCTCCGGCCAGGCCGAGCCTTCGGCTCCCTCCGTGGGCCCCGCCGGGGTGTCGCTGCCGCCCCGCGCCCGCCCCCGGCGCCAGTTCAGATTGTGCCACACGCGCCCGCGATCCTTCCCTCGCGGCCCTCCTCTCCCGGCTCCTCCCGCCGCGCCGCCGCCCGGGTCCCAACCAGCGCTCCTGCTCTTCGGGCCCACATCTCGGACCCCTCCGAGACCCCCAACTGGCCCAGTGCGGGGCATCTGCCCCCCCCAGCCCCGTCGCGGCAGCGTCCCGGGGCGCGTCGGGTCTCACCGGCTGGGAGCAGACGGGCGTCGGGTGGTCCAGGAGCCGCAGGGAGGCGCGGGCCGGGGTCAGGTCGCCCAGGAGCGCCAGCAGCAGCAGCAGCCGGGAGCCGGGGGGCGCCGGAGGCCCGCGGCCCTGGGCCCCCATGTCCCGGCACCTTCGCGAAGGCTCGCGGCCGGGGTTGGGGGCGCAGCGAGGGGCCGCGGCGAGGGGGCGCGGCGAGGGGGCGCAGCGAGGGAACGCCCGGGGCTTTCCCCGCACGGCGGACTCTCGTCTGCCTGCCCCGCCGGCTTCCGGCCTGCAGCCCGGCCCAGGAGGCGGCGCCGAGGGGCGGGCTCTGCCGGGCCGTCCCGCCGCGGGTCCTCCCCGCCGGCGTCCAGGTGCGCGCCGCCCCGCCCGCGCCCCGCCCCGCCCCGCCCGCGCCGTCCACAGACGCTCCCGGCAGAAGCCGCCTCCCCGGACGGCCGCCCCGCGGCCTGCCTTGATTCGGGGCCCTTTGGGCCGCGACGCTCCGGCGCTCGCTGGACGCGCGTCCCTACTGGAGGCCGAAGTCCGCTCCCCAGGCGCGCCCCTCTTCGGCTGCTTCCCACCCTCACCCCGCGTCTCCTCTCCGCCTCTCCCCCTCACCCCCTCACTGGCCCCTCGTTCTCCCCAGTTTTTCTTTCTTTCTTGAGGCGAGGACGTTGGGGCACCGACGCATTTCTTTGTGGTTCGGGGAGGAAGTGGGATCGGCCATTTCCCTGCTATCTGGAGGTGAATTCCCGGGCAGGCGCGCGCTCTGCGGCCTGCTGTTCCCGCCTGGGCTGTCCGAAGGCCGCGCTGCCCAAGTGCGTGGGGAGGCCGCCAGTTGCCGCGATGAGCGAGCGCTCCTGCCTGGCTGTGCAGCCTCTGTGAAGGCGCACCCTCCCCTCGCTGCCGTCCCGGTGGCCCCGGTCTTTTCCTCTCCCGGGTCACCCTCTCCTGGGTCCCCACCGCTCCAGCCTGGCCTGGATCCTGGTTTCGACCCTCGCGGCCTCCCCCCTTTTACCCTGCCTGCTCCCACACCACTCGCCTTTTCAAAGCCGCGCTTTTTTTTTTTTTTAAAGATTTATTTTTTATTTATACATACAAGCTGGGGTACAGGCCAGAGGCGTGGGGCGGCGAGAGGGTTCACCAGAGACAGAGCGGGGAGCAGAACAGGCAGATCAGAAACACACTGCTGAGGGGAGCAGCGGGCGAGGCAGGAGAGGTCTGCCGCGCCCTGTGGGTCGAACTTGCGTCGCCGCCGCCGACAGCTCCACAGCGCAGCGCTCAACTGCTGCGCCACCGGGGAGGCCCAAAGCCGCGCTTTTTACCCTCTTCTTCCTAATACACTGTGGGCCGCGGCCTCTCCAGTCTCAGCGTCTCTGCCTGACTTTTTACTCCATGGAAATCTAGGGCCCTTCATTTTGTTTTAAAGATTTATTCTATTTATTTATGCATACAAGAGCTGGGGTGTAGACCAGTGGTGGGGGTGGGTGGGTGGGTGAGAGGACTGCCCAGAGACAGAGGGGGGAGCAGAACAGGCGGATCCATGGAAACCCACTGCTGAGGGGGCAGCGGGGAGCCAGGAGAGGTCTGCCGCCCTGTAGTAATCAGGGATCCAACTCGAGCTGCAGTGGCTGGAGATAGCTTCATAGTGCTGAGACTCAACCTGTTGAGCTACCAGGGAGGCCCACCAAAAAAAAAAAAAAACAAAAGAACCCACCCAAATATTTTTAATGTGAACGATGAGATGTGACCTAGCCCTCCTCCTCCAGGCCTGGCAAGGCGCTGGGGACGCCTGACTTGAGCAGCCTGTCCTCACAGGGCCCGGTCCCGGCCTGTTCCGTTGTTCAGGGTCCTGGAGGATTTCGTGACCGGGCTGCTGTGAGGCGCCCTTTCTTCTGAAAAAGGGGAGGCGGGAGAAGGTCCTCCAGCACCCTGAGGCCTGACAGCTGTGGCCTGCCAGGCAGGTTCATTGTTGGAGGAGGACCCAGGTATCCTGAGTCCCTCAAAGTCATTCCCTTCAAGGTGGGATCCACAGACCTTTCCTGTAAAGGTTCAGGTCGCAAATACTTTTGGCTTTGCCAGCAGTCTGGCCTATGTGCCGGCTACTTAGTGGCACCGAAGCCTCTATGGGCAGGATGCAAACGAAGAAGCTGGCTTCCCATGAAACTTTATTGATGGGCGCTGCCCTTAGAATTTTATATAGTTTGGGGGGCCTCCTGGTGGTGCAGGGGTTAAAGTCTCAGCCTATGAAGCTATCAGCAGCCACTGCAGCGCGAGTTCGATCCCCGGCCAGGGAGCTTCCCGCAGGGCGCAGCAGACCTCTCCTGTCTCCCCGCTGCTCCCCTCAGCAGTGGGTTTCAGTGGATCCGCCTTATCTGCTCCCCATTCTGTCTCTGGGTAGTCCTCTCACCCCCCACCTCTGGCCTGCACCCCAATTCTACACACAAAAATAAAAAAATAAAATAGTCAAGCAAGATTTATAGGTTAAAGTTAAAACCTTGAGAACAACTAGGATTTAAATTCTGCAACTCAAAGTAAATAAGTTATTAAATAGTCCATTATAAACAATTATGGTAAATATCAATTTACAATTGACATTCAATTATTGTTTTGTAAGTATTATAGCTCAAGAGTGGCAAATAATTTTTCCACACGAAAATCTCTCTTAGACGTTAGTGTCTCGGCTGACACATTTATTCAATCATTCATTCAAAACACATCCGTTGACTGTGTGCTGGGAAACAGGCGCTCTCCAGCCCTAGGGACAGAGGGAGTGACTCGGCCCCTTCCTGCACAGACCGCACAGGACTGGGGAAAGTCAAACAAGCGGCTTCAGATAACGGAGACAAACACCTGCAGCGAGAGAGACACTTGGTCCTTATCTCTGGACTCTCACCTCCCCCATCCTCCCCTGCTCGCACTCCATCTCCTCTCTGTCCAGGAATAAAACCCACGGCCATTTCCCCTTTTGCAGAGCCAGCAACTGCAGGTTTTCCAATTCGTGCCTGCCTCCAACTCCTGGGTCAGCCCACTCCGTGAGGGGTCAAAGGCTCCACAAATGTTCATTGGGCATCAACTGTTTCCTCAGGAGAGGCTGTCAGGGCAGAGGAAAAGGGGAGAGGAAAGCAAGGACTGGAGAAGACGAGACACCCCTGCCAGCTGCCCTCAGCAATCCCAAACCAGCGCGCGGAATCACTGGGGGACTAGCTACTGAACCGGGTGGAGAGGGTGGGCCGAACACTGGTGTTTTTTATTTCCTTTTTTAAAGGTTTATTTATTGATGCACACAAGAACTGGGGTGCAGGCCAGAGGTGCGGGGGTGAGAGGACTCCCCAGAGACAGAGTGGGGAGCAGAACAGGCGGATCCACTGAAACCCACTGCTGAGGGGGCAGCGGGGAGGCAGGAGGGGTCTGCTGCGCCCTGCGGGAAGCTCCCTGGCCGGGGATCGAACTCGCGCTGCAGGGGCTGGGACAGCTTCATGGGCCGAGACCCAAGCCCTGCGCCCCCAGGGAGGCCCTTAGCATGCCTTTTAAATTCCCCACACCATTTGTAAATGGGAATTTTTGGCACAATACCGCCCAGGAAACGCTGTGTATTTCACAGGGCCCCTGGAGGAGCTGGGCGCCAGGCATGGGGCGCCCACAGGCAGACTTGCTTTAGGAGGCTGGCCCAGCAGCAGGCGGTCAGTGCTGGGCGGTGGCTCCGAGGGCGGGAGCCCCCCAGGCAGCCCGCGCCCCCATCTCCCCGCCCCTCTGCCCAGCCCCCTGCCCTCTGGGCCCGCACACAGCCGAGCGCCTCCCTGGCGGCCTGTTTCACCTTCCAGCCGGCCGGCAGCTGGGGCTATGGCGGGCGAACGGCCGGAGAGGCCCCCTCTCCTAGGCCACAGGGCGGGACGTGCGCACGGGCTCGCGCTCGCTCGCCGCTGGCCGGCCCCGCAGGCCTCCTGCCCCGGCCGCCTCGGACCCGGGCCCCGCTGCTTTCCTGCTCAGTCTGGTCCACGGGCCCGCCGGGCCCCGCCACCCCGCGGATGGGGCCTCAGCGCCGCCCCGCAGGCCCCCGAGCCGGGGCCTTCCTGCCCTGGGCTGCCTGTGCGCTCTCGGCAGCGGGCGTGTCCCCTGCGCCTCTCGCCGTCTCTGGGCCCCCGCCCCGCCGGGGCGGGCCGGCCGCGTCCCGCAGGCCAGTCCCGCCGTCGAGGAGTCCTCGGGCCCTGGCCGAGCGGACACCACGCTCCACTGCGGCCCGGGGGCGGCCCGTGCGCATGTGCTGTGGCTCGGCTAAGGGCAGCCCCATCTCAAACGGGGTCGCGGCTGTGGGTCCTCATCCAGGCGCTTGAAAGGGCCTGTAACAGGACCCGGCCGCAGGCGCGCACTGACACCGAGAGCGCTTATCTGCAAAGGGAGGGGAAGGGAATAAACGCAGCGCTCCGGCCAGGCCGCTGAGCCGGAACCCCAAATGCGCGCTGACACCCGGCGACCCCACAAAACGGCCCCCGCCCGGGTCCGGCCAGTCCCCAACATGGCCGCTCAGCCCCACCCCCAGCTCCCAGCGTCCTCCTCCCGGCGGTGGTGCATTGTGGGACTTGTAGTCCTGGTGCCGTGGGCCTCTCCGGCTCCTTAGTGGCACGGGCGGGGCCGGCCCGTGGGGTTTCTGCAGCCCCAGCTCGCCCCCGCGCAGCCCGGCTGTGCCCGCTCAGGCCTGACGCGTGCGGTGGGCCCTGCGCTGTCTCCGGGCCCGACGACGCCCCTGTGGGCCTGGACCCACCGGGGCGCGCCGTGGTGCAGGGCGCCCCGGGGGCGGCACGCGGCCTGCTCGCTGGGTGCTGGCGGCACCTCACTCCGCTGCCCCTCGGCTGGCCGCGCCCCGCCAGCGCCGGCGCTCCGTGGTGCGGGGCTCTGGAGACCTGGGCTCCTCGCGGGCGCCTCAGCCGCTTGCTCTCGGGCCCTCCCCTCCGGGCGGCCCCAGTGCCGGGCTGGGTCTCCCCGACAGCGCAGGGCGGCTGCGGGCCAGCGGGCCGCGGACCACGTCCTGTCCACCTCCCCGGCCAGCGGCTCGCGTTTACTCCCTCGCTCGGCTCCCGGGCCTGGGGTGCCCACGGGGGAGCGGGCTGGGGCGGGGCGTGGCGGCCCCGCTGTCTCTGAGGCGGCCGTTGGCGGGTGAACCACTCTGCCGGGCGGGGCAACGAGGTTTCTGGGGTGCCTCCCACAGCGCCCAAAGGGCGCGCCCCCGTAGTGACGCTGCACCGGACACCCCAGCCCCGAGCAGCCCCGCTGGCGCGCTTGCCTGGCTTGTTTCCCCGCGGCCGCGAGGCTCTGCTCAGGCTCATGTGCGCTCTGGGGGGCTCGGCGGCAGGGCCACCTCCTGGCCACAGGCCTGTCCACGGGCAGCGCTTCCCTCTCGGCCACTTACTCCGCGGCCCAGCTCTCCAGTGGCCACGTGAGGAGCTGAGCGCTGACGGGCGGTGCGACTCCTGGGCCGCCCAGCTCCGCCCATCTGACCACAGGCCAGGAGACGCCCCAGCGGCCCAGCGGGAGCGGAAGAACCAGCCAGCTGGGGCAGGAATCCGAAATGGCGTAGCTGGGATAAGCCACTACGTCTGTATTTGCTTATTTATTTAAAAATATTTATTTATTTATGCACACAAGAGCTGGGGTGCAGGCCAGAGGTGTGGGGGGGGGTGAGAGGACTCCCCAGAGACAGAGTGGGGAGCAGAACAGGCGGATCCACTGAAACCCACGGCTGAGGGGGCAGCGGGGAGACAGGAGGGGTCTGCTGCGCCCTGTGGGAAGCTCCCTGGCCAGGGATCGAACAGCTTCATAGGCTGAGACTGACCCCTGCGCCCCCAGGGAGGCCCCCCTACTTTTTTCTTTTCACTTTAAATAAGATGAGAGTGTAGGAGAGAGGGAAGTTAGGAAAGGACGGGGAAGATGCCAGATGCTCCCTGCGGCGCCAGCGGCTGGTCTGCTCCAGCTGGGGGCATCAGGGTAGCCAAGCACAGGGCAGACAGGAGGAAAGGGACGGACGCCGGCAGGGGCATCGCCGGGCCCCGGCTCGGGCTTCAGAGCAGGCGCCTGGCCCGCAGGACCCTCCTGCCCGTCCCCCTGGGCCCGGCCACCCCTGCTCTGCTGGAGCGGCGATTCGCAGGGGCCGTCACGACGGGCAGGTGGCGCGGCCAATCGGGCAGCTGTCTGGCGAAGGTTCTAAGAAGGGAGCAGTTGGTGAGAAGGGAGAGGCCCCGGGGCGAGAGGGCTCGGAGAGGAGAGGAGTGGGCCCGAGAGCCCGGGCAGAGCAGCAGCAGCGCGGCCGATGGAGCCCGCCCCCGGAGAAGCCGCGCCCCTGCGTGAGAGCCCGCCGTGGGCCCCCCTTCGCCGCGCTGCCGGACACTGGGCTCTCTGAGTCCACTGGGCCTCAGCACGACGCTTCACGAGGGAAGGGGAGCTGCGGGCTGACGCCACAGGCTTCGCTTCCGGCGAGGCGGCAGGTGAGGGGAAGCGGTGCCTGTTCCTCCTCCCGGCCGCCCAGGGCACCGAGGCCCAGAGCCGGCGGGCAGCGTCCGGCGCGGCCGCCCAGCTGACCGCATAGACTGGCGGCACGCCCTCGAGCCAGAGCCGGTCAGGGAACACCGCCCGCCTGGCGCGAGGCCCCCTGCACGGCGCGGCAGTGCCCCTGCCCGCTCCCCGGCCTGCCCCAGCGCCCCGCGGGACAGGCTGCCTGCACGCACCGCCCTGGGGGTGGCTGTGCTGACCGGGCCGGATGCTTGGGGCTACTCAGGCTGACGGCCGAGTCTCAGGCATCTTTGAAAGTGACTTTCCAGCACTAGTTGTGACAATTTTTCAGTAAGAACCCAGAGTATTAGAACAACCACAAACCACCAAATAACAAGTGGGGGATGGGAACGTGGGTGGGCATGAGCGGGTGTGAACAGCACTGCTGCTGGGAAAACAGCACAGGGGCCCTCAAAACACTAAACATGGACTTAGCACAGTGCCCCTCCCTCCTCCCTCCTCCCCTGCCTCC
>PVIJ01020180.1:0-21560 GCA_004024925.1 Scalopus aquaticus | reverse complement strand
CCCGGCAGCTGCTGAGGGCATGGACACCTCGTGCCTCAGCTTGTGCAGCACGGTGTGCACGTGGACAGCGCACGGATTGGGCGCTGGGGCTGACATTTACCGCCATTGGCCAGCAGGGATTGACCTTTGTACGGATTGGTTGTTTGGGCTTCTCCTTTTGCTGATTGGCTTGCTAAATGTATAAATGTAGAGGGATCCCGGAGGGCGGGAGAAGAAGAGAAGAAGAAGGAAATAAGAAGAGAAGAAGAGAAGAAGAAGGAAAGAAGAAGGAAAGAAGAAGAAGGAGAAGAAGAATAGAAGAATAAAGCTGCAGGTTTGCTGAAAGATTGCTGCCCCGTGTCGTCCTTGCTGGTCAAGCGCGCGACACTCAATGGTTTTGCTGTCATGCTATTTTGAATTTATAAAGGAGATATTTTTCAGTTAAGCCCAAAAGATGTCACTGTGGTATGAAAGTAAGCTGTTGAAGTAATATCAGCATTTTGGAAGCATTTGCATTATTTTTTTGTTTTGTTTTTTGACAGAATGGCCAAGAAGTACAATATGAAAGTAGTCTACAAAAAAATGTTTCTGGAGTTCTATGTAGAGAAGATTAAGAACAGTGAAAATAAAATGCTGTTAAAACGAATGCAGGCCCTGGAGGTAAGTCTTGAGAAAATTGTAGACCTTCCAGGTCACAGCAGGACTGTTTAGCTATTTCTGAGATTCTTTTCAAGGTCAAGTAAACACTAAACATTTGTATAAATTACATGGGCTGTTTAGAACTGCCGCTCAGGATCTTCAGCACCTAGGGCAGGGCTTGGTAGAAAAGCTTGCCTTAACAGGAACTCAATAAATGCAGGATGGACGATGGATGATGGATAGTGTGAACATTGGGCTCCATTTTCTAGATAGTCCATCTTTAAAACAGGGTGTCTCTGTCTCAGGGTTGTTGGCATTTTGGACTGGATAGTTCTCTGTTTGCATGCCTGGTGTGGGGATGGGGTCGGGGCACTATATTGTATGCACTTCAGGTGATCAGCTGTTCTCTATCTACTAGATGTCTATGCCACTATCTACTAGTGGCACCCTTGTCTATCTGTGAGACAGCCAGAAATGTCTGAGACATTGCTAGATACCCGCTGGGGTGCACAGTCACCTTGCGTTGAGAATCACGTCTTTTCAATAATGTCCTTTGGTTATGGCTGCTGCTGCTACTTCCTGGCGAGGGTGCAAGAGAGGTGCTCATGCCATGCATAATTCTGTCCTGTGCTGACTGTCTAGCAAGGTGCCAGTCTGTTCATGCCGGCACCTCCTATAACTCCTGGACTCCTCTGCTTTAACTCCTCCCAGTCACCTCAGTGAAGGGCACTAAACAAGCTTTAAACTCTGTACACAGCCATTGATTAGTTTTCCTATGTCCTGACCCTTTCGTTATGGATGAGCAGAATCTCACTGATGAGATGCTCACCCAACTTCTTAATAGAGTTTGTAAAATTTAGACTTTCAAAAAATACTTGCTGCATACTCTTAGCCTCATAATAACCCCCATGAAGTTGTGAGGAAGCCCCCATTCCTCACATTTTTAACGGGCATTTTGACGCTCACAGATGATATAAATGACTTGTTCAATGTCAAGTGGCTGTCATCTGGTGTATTTTCTCCCATTTTCTACAGGTGATGTTCAAATACAAGTCTCCCTTCGGGCCCAGCACCCCGCCCCCACCCCTCAGTTTTGAGTGGAAGCATCCTCCTTTATCTTTATTTATTTATTTATTTTCTTTAAGGTTTATTTATTTAAGCTGGGGTACAGGCCAGAGGCATGGGGTGGCACGAAGGTTCACCAGAGACAGAGTGGGGAGCAGAACAGGCAGATCAGAAATACACTGCTGAGGGGAGCAGCGGATGAGGCAGGAGAGGTCTGCCACGCCATGTGGGAATCTCCCCAGCCGGGCGTCGAACTTGTGTCGCTGCTGCTAACAGCTCCACAGTGCAGCGCTCAACAGCTGCGCCACCAGGGAGCCCTCCTTTAATCCTTAAATTGAGTTTTGCAGCCTATGGTTCAGTAAAGCATTATAGATTTAATTGATAATAGTCATGTGTTTTAGAACTTGAAATGTTTGTGTGTTTTTTATAGGATAAGAGGCTGGTTTTTGTTTATATGTATGAAAAGGGGAAAACTAGAAAAAGTGTTGAACCTTAAATTCCCCCACATGCACACCATTCATACATCATCGTTACCTGGTTGTGCTTTGCATGTAGAATGATCAGTTAGTGGGGTATGTTTCCTCGAGGAACTTGAGCTACACTGAGGAGCCCAACGTGAGCAAACCTCTGCAATGTGAAAACTGCAGTAAAGAAGGAAGTCTGCAGCGGGCATATAATAGGGCCCTTGAAGAAGAAAGTTAGGCAGTGGGAGTGAAGGCAGAGAAGCGTGAGAGCAGGGGGTGATTGAGGAAATCTGCAAAACTTTCAGGACTTCTTTAGCACAGCGGTTCTCCTGTATTCCTTCTCTCCTTTCACACTGCCTTTGAGGATGTGGAGGGACATTAAGACCAGAGGTGGAATGAGCCGACAGGATGCTGTTGCTTTAGTTCCGGTCAGATAGTTAAATGGACCCACTCATGTTTGCTAAAAAAAAAGTTTTTTTTTGTAAAGCTGTCAGACTGCGGCTGGCTGAGGGTTTCAGCAAGAAAACCAGTAAACCCCCCTGCTCTGCTCTTCTGGTGCAGTGGAACAGAGGGAAGGGGGAGTGGAGAGACTGGAACTTTGATTATAATAAAGTCTTGACACTTGTGTATTTGTTTGTGGTGTGGCCTGGTGTGTGTGTGTGTGTGTGTGTCCGTGTGTCTGTGCGTTCTCACCAGGGAACAATTCATGAAAAGTTACTGCTTTAGGAGGAGATAGTTACCAGGGTATATACATTTTAGCAAGTTTTATAAAGAACAAATCAGTTTTTTGGCTTTACAGTCATAGATTGTTTGGTCTTTTATTTTATTATTTTTTAAAGATTTATTTATTTATGCATACAAGCTGGGGTGCCAGCCAGAGGTGTGGGGCTGTGCGAGGGTTCACCAGGGACAGAGTGGGGAGCAGAACAGGCAGATCGACTGAAATACACTGCTGAGGGGAGCAGTGGGCGAGGCAGGAGAGGTTTGCTGCGCCATGTGGGAATCTCCTTGGCAGGGCATCAAACTCGTGACACAGTAGCCGACAGCTCCACTGCGCTGCAGATCACCTGTTATGCCATCAGGGAGGCCCTTGTTTGGTCTTTTAAAGTGATCAGTAGCAGAGAGGATATCAGTGACCAATGATGGACAGATAATGACATGAAGGAGTCCTACCTGGCCAGTTGAAAAGCAAAGGTTTAACAGAGTAGTTGTAGCCATCCATTCACAGCAAAATTTTGAAGCTTTGTGATCGTGATGACCCCCACAAGGAGTGAGATTGAAGGTTTAAAAAACTCAGTGATGGGTAGGTAATAAGTGGTATTCTTTCTATCCCCTATATTCAGTTATGGTAACAATAGGAACCTCCAAATACCTAAATATGTTTTAAACAGCAAAAAAAAAGCTTAATACCCAGCGCTTGCATTTACTGTGGGGTATATATAAAGGGGGTTTGTGGGCATAGGGGATAAGACATCCTTCCTCGGTCATTTTCTTAAATCTTCAACAGGCAAATCTGTACATCTCAAGTGGGTCCTTCAAAGCTGTTTTGTTGTAATAAGACAAGAACAGAAATTATGAAGCGTACATAACCTTAAAACAGGGCTCTACATATGTTACAGCCAATCAAAAGGACTGTGCCCAGTGGAGGATAGGTCACTGCCTGGATCTTTTCCCATGCACACAATGGCAGGACCACTGTGGCTTAGGGAACAACAATTTTTAACAAAAGTGGGAAACAGAGGTCTTAAAAGTACTAAACATGTTACCGGAACCAAGCTGCCTTAGCAGTGGGAGCCGCCAGGAGCGGTGGTGCCTTTTACCCCGCTGCTCCAAGAGCAGTTGAGGCAGTTGCTCCTTCCCAGTAGCTGCTGTTTTGAATGAACCATTCAAGCGCTAGGAGCTGATGGGTAGGTCCAGTCAGCTCCAAGATTGAAAAATGGCCCAATCAGACTTGTGGATGGTACTCTTAGAGAGGATGTAAGCCAGGATCGCAGGGACCTGAGAAAGGGGGAAAAAGAAGTAAAGAAAAAGAGGACGCCAGCCCCAGAGAGAGAAGGAGGCCCCTGAAGAGAAGAACAGCAGAAGACGATGATGACACCAGCCCCCAGGAGAAGAAAGACGACGGTCCCAGACTCCGAAGAGCAAGAAAGAAGTCCGTTCCTCGTCTCCAAGGAAGAAAAAAGAAAAGAAGCACCAGCAGCCGCCCTCCGAGCAGGAAGAGAAGCTGAAGGACTCTGCAGAGACTCCGCCTCAGGTCCTGTCTCTTACGTTGCCTGAAAGGAGCCCCAGAGGCCCTGGGCCTGGTGACTCAAAGCGCTGTTTGTTGGTCTAACCCAACACCTCCCAAAGAGCTACCATCCTCGATGCGTTCTGGGTGAGGTAGCCGTAACTTGAGGATGTGGTGAGCTCTGTTTCCCCCATTTGTAAAGTAAACCCCATGTTTGTTGTTGTTCCTGTAGCTTGAAGTCTCTTGCAATTGTGCGTGCGGGTGAGAATCCACAGACAGTGACCTGTCCTTTCATCAGGCACTATACTTTTTTGGTTTTGGCCGTTTGGCCTTTTGGGGCTTTTTGGTGGCTCTTTTCTCAGAGCCTGGGCAGTTGGGCCCCATGCACCCCACTTTCAGCTTGGTGACTCCGCTGGAACTGGATACTCTGTGTCCATCCTGCCCAGTTTCAGTTGGTGACCGTGGCGGGACTGGAGACCCTGTGGTCTGCCTGTTTCAAACAGACAGCCCCTCACCCAAATTTGATGTCCACCAACGAGGGCCTGCAGCTCTTGGCAGCCAGCACACAGTGGGCCAGGACCCAACTCAGTGTAGCTGGAAGCGCTCAATGACAGGACGCCGCAGCAGTGCACAGCCATGGTCTCAATGTCGGGATGGACTTTCCGGAGCTGGACTTTCCGGAGCTGGCCCAGACAGCCGTGGATCAGCCGCACTAGGAGGCGGTGCCAGGCAACTAACAGCTCTCAGAGGTGACCCAACACTGAGTGCCATTCACCTGTCAACAGTCGTCGACAGTGCTGGTCAGTGGCCAAAAATGCTGCTCCCCAGGAGGCTGTGATGTCAGCAACACTGTCTCAACAGCCTTTCGTGAGTTGTTGGTTCACACCCACAACAAATAGGTCTTTGAGACAACAGGCCCTGGTGCCTTTGGTGTTCAGGAGATGTCAGAGAAAGGGTGGTGCCCCCCTGGCCTGTGAAGAGCTCTCCAGCTTTTCTTCTTTCTCCAGAGGTCAGCTTCTGGATGCTTCTTTCTTCTTTGGAAGGTCAGGAAAAGGGTCCTTCTGTGAGAGTCTGAATGTTTCTCTCCTGAGGCAGGAACTGAGAGTCCTTGTCAAGCACAGAGTGAGACAGTGAGAGCCTGAGTCCCAAGCTGGCTCCTGCCCTGCCTTACCTCCTTATTCAGGGTCCCCTGCCTACAAGTCTGGTTGGATCCTTTTCAATCCTGGAACTGACTGGACCATGTACCAGTCAGCTCGTAGCTCA
Source organism: Scalopus aquaticus (assembly GCA_004024925.1). Taxonomy (NCBI): domain Eukaryota; kingdom Metazoa; phylum Chordata; class Mammalia; order Eulipotyphla; family Talpidae; genus Scalopus; species Scalopus aquaticus. Next base: position 15,923 of record PVIJ01020180.1, on the reverse strand, counting down.
CACCTGATTGGTCCAGTTCATGATCCAGGCACCAAGTCCGTGGGCCTCTCTACTCCTGTAGCTGAGGGGGCCATGGCACTGGAGCTGGGTTTGTGTGGCCCCATGCTCCTCTCTGAAGCCCCAAACTGGGGGCTGCATGCTCAGGGGTGATGTGGTAGGGGAACCGCTGCCGCCCATCGTCACTGCTGGCCTCTGCCTGCAGCCTGAGCCCCAGTGGGGCCACTGGTGGTGGGCAGTAAAATGCCCACAAGCAGCTTCTGGGGCCAAGTGCAGAGCCCCAAGGATGGGAAGAGGACCCAGATTCAGTCTTTGTAGGGTAGAAGGTAGGTAGATTTAATAGTTTATGTAATTCGTTATGGATTGATACGTTTCTATTCCAGAGCACTGTGCTTTGGAATATAAAGAGATAATACTTCAGATGGATTACAAATAGTACTTGCAGTCATTGAAGAAGTGTTTGATCAAATACTTTTCAAAACGTGTGTGTGTGCGCGCGCGCATGTGCACGTGCTCACCTTCATATTCTTACGGAAAACTGGGGATTGCCCGTATTTTGGATCTAGGTTACTTTCCTCATCATCTTCAAGTCATTTGGCTCTCTGTTAACTGGAGTGTTTCATTTGTATTATTTCTTACTGCTGTTCATATTTTCCATGATTGTTAAATCACCATCATGTTCAAGTTAACATTTGACTCTTGATAATACCTTCCTTTGGCTTTGTGTTGTAATGCAAAATTCCCTTTATGGGCACTCTGGAAGATATGAATGTTTGCTGCTAACTGGTGGTAATTAATGATAAATTGGGTACAGCTGTAAATATTCTGTAACGACCAAGATTGATGCTAACAGCATCTTTGTTTCCACCCATTTTCTTTTCCTACTTCAGAACTATGTATATTTTTTATTCCTGTAGCAATATTTGGGGATTATTGTCTTACTGTATTTCAGTGATTTTATATGTTTAAATTGTTAGATTATACATTTCAATGAAGTGTCTTTAGATAGAAATTTCGGTTGCTTCCCTAGCCTTATCCTACAAGTGAGAATTCCAGACTTGCCTCTGAGAAGGTGGATGACTATGAAAACGTGGCAAAGTACATGAAGAACACTCCAGTAAGGTTACCCTTGGTAAGTATTTGTTTTTAAAAAGCACATTTTATCAAAAATGGGGAGAAAATACCATCCATGCTGTATGGGAGGAAACCTAGGAAATTGTTTCAGTGGTTTACTGGCTCAGTTCCAAATCAGATACATGTTAGTCTCTTTCCCCTAAGTTAGGATGACTTTGTATAGCTACAGGCTCTAGAAGTAAATGTACTTACTGTGGTCTGAGAGTAGAGGCAGTTTAAGGATGAGGGAGATGTTAATAAGCTTGGTTTGAGAGTTTGCTTGCTATCCCATTATATCTCACCTTAGGCACTGCTGACTTCCGGTGTCCCTTTGATAAAATCCAGGGGCTCCTGTACTTGCATGGGGAAAGGTTAGGTCTTCACTTGCACTGGCTTCTATGTGGAAGCTCTCAGTTTCTGTAACATTGAATGGCAGCCCACCACTGTGACATAGTCCTCAAGAGCAGTTAGAAAGATTTGCCTAATACATCTCTGTGGATGGCTTAGCCTATTGTTCACTCTCTTTGCTTCTTCAATCTGCACTAATTACTGGAATTCCATCAGATCTTGTTAGTCAGGATATTGCTGTGTGCATACATTACATTATCAGAATGTTTTTCAACATTTTACACTTTCAGATACATTTTATTCCTCTTGTATCATTTATACTTTGGTGTTTCCTTAGTAAAGCACAAAAGTTGTATTTTCTCCAGCAGTGCTGTCTGATGTTTCAAGCGATATAGGCCTTCTGATTTTTTCATTTTCCAAGTTAAAAATTTAAAAGGATGTGGGGCCTCCCTGGTGGCGCAGTGGTTAAGTGCTGCGCTGTGGAGCTGTCGGCAGCGGCGACGCGAGTTCGACGCCCAGCCAGGGAGAATCCCACATGGCGCGGCAGACCTCTCCTGCCTCGCCCGCTGCTCCCCTCAGCGGTGTATTTCTGATCTGCCTGTTCTGCTACCCGCTCTGTCTCTGGTGAACCCTCTCGCCGCCCCACGCCTCTGGCCTGTACCCCAGCTTGTATGTATAAATAAAAAATAAATCTTTAAAAAAAAAATTTAAAAGGATGCTTTTCCTAGTCACACACATACACACGACAGGAACACATGACATGACACAAGTTCCCTTGTTGCTTGAAAATCAGTGAACTAAAACATTTAGCAAAAGTGGTAAGGAGATGGCAAGGAATCTTAAATCTCATTGATTTCTTTTATGTGCTGGGATCAGAATGACACAGGAAATTTTAAATGTTTGTATTGAAGTTAGGGTGGCTTGGGCAGCTCCGTTGTTGAAAACGTAAGTAGGTTTGTACTTGCATGTTCAATCTAAAGTTTTCTTTCTTTTTTCTTAATTATAGGGAACCTTAAGTAAATCAGAATGGGAAGCTACAAGTGAGTATACCTTCACTGCAGATTTATTGATATTTTCAAAAAGTGATCAGTGAAATCTGAAACTAGAATTTTTCTAACAGTTTAGAGTGTGTGTGTTCATATTTACACATGTCTGCCCCATTCTATCATTGTTGAGTGCCAAAAGAATATAGATGCAGGGTATTGCCTAACGTAAACTTCACAAGCATGCTTAGACACTTTTACTGCCTGCTCGTTACCACATAACCATCTGTGTTGAATGTCTTTATCTCAGATTTCTATTGGAAATTTTGGCTTCTCCAACACTGCCATGTATATTATTTGATTCTGGCCACTGCAGTGTTGAGAATGAAGGCACGATAAATACTAGAACCTTGAGTTAAGCGTAGCAAGCAGTATATTTTAGAGGACTGGGAACAGGCATGATCCAGAGACATTCTGAATCGAGGCCTCTGTCTTTGGAAGAGAACTCAGCGGCCTGGTGGAACTGTGAAGTCCTGTGGTTCTTCAACAGAAGTCAGCTCCAGAGTCTCACTGTTAGATGATGATAATACACTTGTGTGGTTGCCCTGAAGACTTAGAAGGTCATTCCCACCATTCATTTAAATATCTGTTTGTTATGTTGATCGACACAATCCATTTGATAGAAGTTTCAGCATTGCTGTACGTAAAGTTCTGCTAAAGAACTTTGGTGGTGCAGAAAAGAGTCAGCGAATTACTGGAGCTGTCTTACAGAAGTGTGCTGTATAATGGGAGAAGCACACTACGAGGCAAGCTGTTTTAAGGAAAGAAGGAGATTAGTGAATTGCAGTGTTGGCGACCGATCACCTTGCCTGTCTTCTGTCCAACTGATGTGCCTTCTACCGTGCCAGCCATATTTAATTTCTCCTCAGAGAAATTGGGCTCTAGCAGATAAAGTAGCATGAGAAGAGTAGACTTTGAAATGACTGGCATTGTACTCCTATACAGGATGGGTTGGAAGAGTGGAGAACCAAGAGGGCTGGGAGGGTGTTAGGTGATCTGCGTTGTTCAGCTGTGTGTCCCTCGTTTATAAATGAACTCAAGGAGTGAAGACTCAGGGCCTGTTACCGAGCCAGGCTGGCTGAATGCCCTGGTGCATGCCCTGAACATCTGTGTGATGTTGTGATGATTGGTCGTCTTTGCAGGTGTTTTCTGACCATAAAATCTGTCTGTATCTCATGTGAAGACCTGACATGCTTGAACTTAAGTGTGATTCAGAATTGGAGCCACGGATGCTTTTAGATGTCTTTTGAGTCAAAGCAGGAAGCTTATTTAAGGGAGCATCCTCTTGGGGCTGGCTGCATGAGGAGTATCACTGTTGGCGCCAGATAGCTCATACCTGCTGACTCGCTCTCCTCACCAGGCCCGCTAACACTCCAGTTGGATAAGTGGGTTAATGTTGATGTGCACGTTATAGATGTTCCTTATAAATGTTCTTAGTGGGAGGTTTTTTGTTTTGCTTTGTTTTCTGGAGAGAAAACTGAGTAACGCTGCCATTAGTACGCTGCAGAAGTATGGTTATTATACCTCTCTGCCTCACACCAGATAAAAGGAAGTTAGTCATAAGCTTTTTTTTTAAAATTTTTTTTTTGTTAATTTTGTGCATACAAGTTGGGGTGCAGGCCAGGGGTGTGAGGAGATGAGAAGGTTCACCAGAGACAGAGCGGGGAGCAGAACAGGCAGATCGATGGGAATATAATGCTGAGGGGAACAGCGGGTGAGGCAGCAGAGGTCTGCTGCGCCATGTGGAAATCTCCCCAGTGGGGCGTTAAACCCACATTGCCACTGCCGATAGCTTCACAGCTCAGCGCTTTAACATGCTCTCCCACCGGGGAGGCCCAGTCATAGACTTTTTAGTTTTGATCTCCTTTGCTTTCCTACACTTTAAATTTTTCTTGCCTTCCTGGGTTTCAGAGATTTTTAGAGCTGTTGAATTTGTTTTCTCAAGGGCTGTGATATCACTAGGAATTAGAGTACGTGGGTATTTGCTTCTAAGTAAGCACACATGATACCGTATCTACTTAAGTATGATTCAGAATCATTGAGGAAGTCTAGGAAATAATGGGACTTTGCTCTTTGCAGCCTCTAAGGCTTTTTACAACGTTGGGTCAAGGACCAAGATTGTTGTTTTGTTTGCCCTGAGGAATTGAGAAACCAAACTCTGACTTGTATTTATTCTCTTTTTAGGTATTTATGTAATTGTTGCATTTGAGAAGCAGCAGTAAGCACATGTGCAGTAGCACCAGAACAGCTGTTGCATCTTACTCAATTGTGAATGATCTCTGTGAGACAGACTGGACAAGTTCCTGTTTGCTGCTTTTCATTTTGAAATATGCAGAATGCTGCCGGAAACTCCAGTGTATAACTTTGATTCTTGCTGTCTGTGACAGATGAACATTTGTGTGTGTGTATAAGATTGAGTTGGGACCTCTACGAGTCTTACTTGCACGTAATATCCTAAGGATCCCATTCGCCTCTCCTGTCTTAACTCATCAAAATTATGACAGTATATTGTAAAAGCTGCTGACATGGTTCCACGGTGCTCTGATTTGTTCACTGTTTCCTTCCGGTATTAAAGTAATTGCAGTGGTGGAGGTGATGAAGGAACACACTGCTTTGGGTAGGGGTGGGGTGTGGTGTGCCCATTTCGGTATTTTTTTTTTATATAATGTTATGTTTTTCAAGATCAAGTGGATTGCATTTTGTACAGGCTAATGTTAGCTTTTAGTATGTGTTGCTGAGCTGTAGTTAAACAATTCTTGATGGTCATAAAAGTCACGTACCTAGAATTTAGGCAGTTATCACTATTCACTATAAACAGCAACAGCCTTCTTTGCTATATGATGCAATTCTGGAACTAAATAGGATATTGTAGGTGAGAGCATAGAAATTTTTTGGGTTGGGGACTACAGGAGGCTTCTCTTAAGATCCCAGATGACTTATATTCCCAAGTGTAAAAGACTATAATTAGCGTTACCATTCTTCATTGAACAAATTTGCTGTAGTTCTCATCAATGTTAGATCCAGGTTCCTGATAGTACATGCTTCTAGATCGGTTGCCTCTTGTGGCCCAGAAAGAAGCCCTGCCTGTCCCTCTGTTCCAACTGGTACTTTGCACAGTGGGAGCGGGCATCTCATCACCATTCAGGATTTGTAATTGTCTATCAGAACTGTTAGATGACTCAGCCCTGGCTTCTTGCTTGACGGCATTTCCACCACTGACCCCTGGGTGAACTGTTGTCCTTACTTTGCATCTCCATAAGGGAAGGACACCTGCACATTGTAAGATGTGAAATATAGGCGATTATTGCATATTTTTTTAAGAAGGCATGTCATTATTTAATGCATGGTTTAAAAAGACATTACTATCTATAATTATCTATAGTGCTTGTTAAAAAAACAGTGTAGTCTCAATTCATTTGTATGTGTTGATTGTGCAGTGTTAGAGTAGTAAATCTGTTATCAGGGGAACTCAGTTTACCTAATTTCGGTTGCTTTTACAATCTCCATCTCCAAACTGTTTCCAGCTTGGGAAATTCAAGTGCTTTTTTTGCCTTGGTGGTTTGATGTAAGTCTCTTGGGAGAAATAAACAGTAGCACCTCTGGCTGTGGTGGCTGCCATTATCTTGCTAAGGGTTGAGCAGCCGTCCTGGGAAAGTTGGGAGCAGAGAGAGCCTTAGTGTTACATATCCAAGTGCATTTCACTTTTTGGGTGTACCAAAAAGCATTTGTGTAGGGTAGCTACTATTTCCTGTCACTCCTTGCGTTTCATGGCATCTAAACATGTGACTAAACCTGGTTTTAGCCTCCTTCTACCCTGTCCACTCCGTGGGTAATGTGATGAGATTGGCGAGGAATCTCCCCCAAAGGATGGTGTAATTACTGGTAGAAGAGAGTAGAGAGGAAAGAAAGGTGGAGTCCCTAGGGCTTTCAGCGTGTAGACAGGATCACGCATTCTGTGTGGGGAGGGAGATACGTGACGTGGAGGGTGGTTCTACCGGTTGCCCTTTCCCTTGAGCTTTGCTGGCCTTGCCTTTGCTGCTCTTCCCTCCGCTCCCGGACATCGCTCTCCCGTGGCAACACAGTGTTCGCGTAGTGACTCAGGACGAACTGTTAGGAAACCGCAGCCTCTGCCCGCCAATTCCTGTCAGCACGGTAGGACTTGCTGGTAGGACATCCCCTTTATCCCACCCGCGGCTCCTCCCCAAACACACATGCGGTCTAAGCGTTGGCGGGATTTTCCAGGCAAGACTAGTAGCTGCTAAGAGATGGACATGGCTTTTCACTCTTGTGGCGGTGATGTAAGCGGATTCCTGAAGTGTATGCTGGACACTCCCAGATCTGCCCTTCCATTTGTCCTCTGTGTCAGTAGAAATGAACATCAGGTCAGCCATTTGTGGAAGAGACAACCTGAGATAAGCATGACTGATCTGGGAGCATGGCCGAATTGTGGCAGACCTGAGAAGTTCCTATTCAATTCTTTGGGCCTACAGTTAAGCCGACAGGAAAGGTGCTCGTAGCCGCTGCATTCGGGGAGAGAGACTGGCCATTTCCACACCTCATCCTCACCTGCAGACCAGCCGTGGTGTGACTCTTCTCCCACCTGCCTCTATGTGTAGCCTGTCTCCCCCCTCAGAAACTTGCCTTCAGGGAGAGAAGGAATTGACTGCAGACTGTGATAACTAATGTTAACTAATCAGTTCAGTGACTAAAGGTAGGCAGCGGGTACAGAGTTTCCTCACCTACCTCGTGCCCAGACTTGTCATACGAGGAAATAGGTCTGTCCCATCCACTGGTGCTAACAGGCCTCAGAGCAGAGGCGTGCAGGGGGAGCCGGCCTGTGAGGCAGGGCGCGATGCTGATCTGCGCTGGGGAAGCCGTACGGCGTTGGCAGCTGTACAGTGGCCGGTCGCCAGTTCCGCTGAACTCGTGTGGGAATTCATCCTCCATTCTATTCCAGCCCGTTTACTTCATGTCATTTCAGTGTCTTCAGGATCCTCCTAGTGAAGATTTGGCTACTTGGGTAGGTCTGCCTCCAGGGAGAAAACACCAGTGTGAATGTCCCACCTGCTGAACATTGGTTTTCCTTCTTTGTTGATAATTTTTGTCGTCGGTCTCAGACTTTGTGTCACGAGCCGAGTCACAGCCAAGGTCTCAGGGGCTCCAAAGTAGAGACCAGGGCCCTATAGTAAGAGCTCGCCCTCTTGCTTGTGGTGTTTAGTGCCCATCTGGTCAAATAGGAAATGTGGAGTGTGATGTTCCCGCCTCCCTAGTTACTGTTACCTGAACTACTACACACCTGATAGGTGTCTTCCTTCCTTGCCCTCTGGCAGCAACAGACCCGATTCTTCAGTCATTCAGTGAGGTGGTGGCTCCTCTCATTTTTTCAGTGATAAACTTACTTGGCAGGTGTGCTGGGCTGGGGTTGGCCGACTGTTCTCCACCTCACATCCTCCTAGATTTCTCCTCTGATCCCATTTATCCCTTTAGCAGGTGTCCCTGGTCCCTGCTGCTTTACTGCCCATGTGTGAGAGAGCCCAGGAGTGCTCTGCACAGCTTGCCTGTGGGGACTTTGGGATCAGCCCCAAAGCCTTCTGCATCCTGAGCCACTTTTCAAAATGTTTAACGTGTTATCGTACTGGTATGCTGAGGCAAGCACCATTATCCTTATTTTAATGGTGAGGGAAACAAGGCACAGCGAGGCTATAAGTTTGACTGAAGACAGGCCCAAGATCTGAACACCCTGTTTCCCCCTCACCCAAGTTGGGCCTGCCCTCCAATTGGACTTACCTAGTTCTAGGGGTGTCTGAGAGGCCCACAGGACTCAGCTCATTCACTACCTGCAGCTTGAGATGTCAACTTCTGGAGCTCCATCCTTAATATTCAAAACGTTGCTACTTAACAAATGTTTTTGGAGAGGAGTATTCCTGAGTAAGAAGCTTTGGGGCAGAGGGAGCAGAACACCACTTGAGCTCACTGGGGGAGGAGGGTGAAAAGGAATAACCAACAGAGAGGAAGATAAAGACAGACTTGAATTTCACATTTTGGTATAACTCCCCCCTTAGCATCCAGACCTGTACCAAATCTCATTCAGTGTGTCTGTTCTGTTCGGTGGGGTGTGGGATGTTAGGTGTTTGTTCTCTTCTCACTCTCGCCATTTGGAAGAGCAGTTAGGAGCTGAGTGCAAATGTGAAAGAGTATAGTGGACAAGGGGAAAGTCCCTGAGGGGAAGAGTGTTTTCGTTGGTCTGATCTGTCGATCCAAGCAGAGGCAAGACATTTTCTATTAACTTTTTATAGAAGGGCAACATCTACATAAAGTAGTCTATGAATTCTTTTTTCACCCACATTGGGACACAATGTGTGGAATCAGCACCCAGACCAACAGACATGACCAGCACCCTGGAATACCTCTCATGCTACATTCCTTTATACCTCCCTAAAGGTAGGCAAACATTATCCTAACGTCTCAGAGCAGAGATTAGTTTTGTCTGGTAAAGGGACATTATATGAATGGAATCAAACAATATTTTTCTGTAACTGACAGTTTTGCTCAACATGTTTGTGAGATTTTTGTTGACACTATGTATTGTGTTGTTGGAAAAGTCATGTATTCTATGTTTTTCTTTTTTTTATTCATATTTTTTACATTATTGTATATTCCCCATAGGTTACCCACCTCCAATTCATCCGTGAACCACCACCATAGTCCCTTGTGCTCTCCTCTACCCCTTTTTGAGCCCTTATCCTCTCCCTCTCTTGCTGGACGTCTCTTTCTTGTTTGGTTCGCCTATATTCCGGTTATAAGTGAAACCATTCGATATTTTTCTCTTTCTTTCTGGCTTATTTCGCTGAGCATTATCCCTTCTAGCTCCATCCATATTGCTGCAAATCTTCTATGTTTTTCCCGCAATAATGCATCACGACATTTCAGACAACCCAGTGCATAGTTCGTTCTCACGACTGTATGGTATTCCACTGTATAAATAAAACACATATTGTTGATTTGATGGCATTTGGTTCACTTTATCTCCAGTTTGGGAGCTGTTTTTAATAGTCTGCTTCAGATATTCTAGTACATGAATTTTGATGGGAGAGGAATTTTAAGGTCCCAGTGTGTACATTATGTACAGCTTCACTGTAATAGATACTGCCAAACAGTTTCCCTAAGTTCCAGTTACCCCATGCTTTTGTCAACACATAGTAGTGTCAGTTTTTTGATTTGGATTCCGGTAGGCATATGGTGATACCGCATGATTTTGTTTTTCATTTCACTTACTATTACGAGATTGGGCAATTTTCATATGTTTGCTGACCTTTGATTTTCCTCTCGTGAAATACCTGTTTGAGTTCTTGCGCGTCTTCCTGTTGTTAGCTATTATCTATATTGACTTGGTCTTCTTTTTAAAATACATTTACTCTAGGCTACAAACCCTTTGTTGGATCTTGTGTTGTGGAAATGTATTCGATGAAAAGAAGTTCTGAATTTCAACGTGGGACAATTTAACAGTAGCCTCCCTCATAATTGGCATATTCTGCTTAAGTAATATTTATCTATTCCATCATCACAAAGGTGTTCTTCCTATGTTTTCCCCTAGAGTACTTTTTGTTTGACTGTCCACGTTTAAATCTGAAATCATACTGAACTGATTTTTGAATGACACACAGAGCATAGGATAGTCGTTATCCCCATGAACGCCTGTCTGTTCCAGCATTGTTTATTGAGAAAACCCATCCTTTCTTCACATGTCATTGACTTTTCAGTTTTATCACATAAAAGGTGGTCATATGTGTGAGTGTGTGTGTTTCTGGAGTCCATTCTGTTCCAATGTTCAGTTTGTTTGTACTTGCCCCAGCAATGCACTATCGTAGGCTTAGCTTAAAAATGGATCTTACTATCAAGAAGGCAGGGTAGCATTAGCTTGTTGACTGTGTTACTTGTGAACAATTTGAAGAGTGGTACATGTTGAAAGCATACAGAAGGGCAGTAGTGGGAATTAATCTAGATATGCTAAAAGCAGTGGAAAACCTTAAGAGGATTATATGGATGAGGTAACCTACCTCATGTTTTTAAAAGATAGTCCTGACCAGCAAGGGTATATAAAAGACTTGAACAACCTTTTTATTTTTTTTAAGATTTATTTATTTATGCATACAAGCTGGGGTACAGGCCAGAGGTGTGGGGCAGTGAGAGGGTTCATTAGAGACAGAATGGGGAGCAGCACAGGCAGATCGACGGAAATACACTACTGAGGGGAGCAGCTGGTGAGGCAGGAGAGGTCTGCCATGTGGGAATCTCCCCAACCAGGCGTCAAACTCATGTTGCTACTGCCAACAGCCCCACAGCACAGCGCTTAACTGCTGTGCCACCAGGGAGGCCCAAGACTTGAGCAACCTTATCTACCGACTTAACCTAAGTGGCATCTATGGAACATATGTCCCAACAAGAGCAAGCTATGCATTCTTTTAGGTGTATATGAAATATTCTTCAGGATAGATCACAGAACAAATGTCAATAAAGCAAAAGATATAAAATCAGAAAACTCACCACAACACAGTGGAATAGCGAGGATGGAATCAACCTCGCTCCATAAAACAACTTTAAAAAAAGTAATGAAATGAGCTCTCAGCAAAACCTATGTGTTTCAAATCAGCAGTACGACACTCGAATTCTCCAGGATGCCCAAGATAACAAAAGGGGCAAAAAAAAAATAAATAAAAGAGAGAAAAGAGTCCATTCTTGCAGGCACAAGGCCAACCAGGAAACAGATTCCCCCAAGTGGCCAACATGCCCCAGCCTGGACTGGGGCTCCATCCAGGAGCCCCTGGGGTCCCCCGGGTGAGCAAACCAGACCTTAACACCAGCTGCCAGCTCCATAAGAGTGGACAGGACTCTCTTTCTCCTTTTTTGTCCTGAGCCATAAGCTAGGGGTAAACCCCTGCTGCACTGGGAGGCTATCCCACTCAGCCCTCTGGTGCCACCTAGAGAGCAGGTTAACAACATCAGCTGCCATTTCCTCTAAAGTGGAAGGAATGCTGAGAAAAAAATTCTTTTTCCTTTGCGAACCTCAGTATAAAAAGTCCAAGACCCAGACACACCGCTCAACCAGACCACACGTCTAAGTGAGCCAGGCCACACTGGAGCCTTGCATTGCTGTGCCTGCATTGGGGACCCTCAGCTGCCCCCAGCTATTCCAGGAAGAGCATCCCACTCAGCCTGCTGCACCTGCCAATGGTTAGGGCCACAGCAGGAGCCTTGTGGTGCCAGGCCCAACATCAGGGGTCTTTGGATACCACAAGCAGTGCAGCTGACAGAAGATACAGGAGCACCCACCCAGCTGCCATGGCGTACCAGTCAACATGTATGTCCAACCTTGCCCAATAAGAGCACCCAGAAATCCCACTGGCCATCAGAAGTGGTCTATATGGTGGGAATTGAGGGGAGAGTAGCAGGAGCACTGCCCCCACATCCACCCACCACCTACAGCTGCCCAAGCTCCAGACAGACCCATACACCTCCTGGTATGAATGCACAGGGGTCATGCCCATGGGAACCAGTGGCTACATGGGCCTATGACAAGAACAAACACGAGAATAAACAATGGGAAGAAAAATACAGTTGGCCATGTGAGCCCTCTTGGGAACAATACACTAGAGAAAGAAAATCAGTTTCCAGAACCCAATGACACAGACATGGAAGAATTTGTCTCATTGACAGATATAGAATTCAAAAATCGCCTTAATTAAAAAGTTAAAAGAATCAGAAAAAAATGCTATGAGAATCACAATCAGTGAACTGAAGAACAAGATCAAATCTTTAAATAAAATAAAGGGACTGCAGGATGTTAAAAGATCGATGGAGGAATTTAAAAATTCTGGAAAGTGCCACAAAAATAGAATAGATGAAATGGAAGAATGAATCAGTACTCTTGAAGATACAAAGAGTCAAAGAAGAAAGAGGGACAAAGGAAAAAGTATGAAGAAACACTTCGAGAATTATCTGACACCATGAGAAGAGGAAATATAAGAGTTACAGGAATTCGAGAAGAAAGACCAAGGAACTGAGAAATTATTCAAGGAAATAATTGAAGAGAACTTCCCAAACTTGAAGAATGAAATGAAAATAGACATACAGGCCACTAGAAGAACACCACACTGCCATAATAAAGGGAAAACTCCAGCAAGACACATAATAGTAAAGCTCCCAGGAGTCCTTGGCAACAGGAAAATAATGAAGCTGATGGGGGTGGGAGGTGGTTGTGTGGGGGTGGAGGGGACAGATACTCTATAAAGGAAAACCAATTAGACTGACAGCAGACTTCCCTGAAGAAACACTACAGGCAAGAAGAGAACAGAGCAACATATCAGAAAAACTCCTGGGCAGAAATTGCCAGCCATGAATATTTTATCAACAAAGCTCTCCTTCCTCTAGGAGGGAAAAATAAAGACCTTCTCAGACAAACAAAATCTTCAGAATGTCGTACCTACTAACCCCGCACTCCAAGAAATAGTACAAGAAGCCTTATAGTTTAAACCAATAGAAGACTGAACAGCCAGAACTGAGCAAGGTATTGAATAGAAGCAGAAAACAATGGACAAAACAGCAAAAACAGACTTCTGTGTATGATACAGCACCATAAACATGAATGGACTAAAGTCACCAATCAAAAGACAGGGAGTAGATGTTGGGTTAGAAAACAGAATCCAAACTTCTGCTGTTCCAGAAAACACACTTAACTTCTAAAGATAAACACAGATTAAAAGTAAAGGGTGGGAGAACAATTCTACAAGAAAATGCCCATCCCCTTAAGATGGATGGGGTAGCCATATTTATAACAGCAGATAAAATAGACTTCAAGCTACAACGGTTGACAGGAGACACAGGTGGAAACTATATACTGATCAAGGGGACAATACACCAGAAAGACAACACTCATCAACATATACGCACCAAATGATAGCACACCAAATCATATTAGACAATCACTAGCATCTTTGAAAACATGTTAAAGAACATACATATGTGGGTTGGAGACTTCAACATTCCCCTCTCACCAATACACAGATCAGCGAGATAAAAAATAAGCAAGGCCTTATAAATATCTAAAGCCTAAAACAAAGATCTAGAACTCATGGACCTAACAGACATCTATGGAATTATCTTTGTCAAAAGAGCCAATTTACCAATCAATGCACTTCCAATAAAAAACTTGATGGCACTCTTCAAAGCAATGGAACAAGTATTTCTGAAATTCATGTAGAATCACAAAAATCCTCAAATAGCAAAACCTCTCCTGACCAAAAGGGGGAAGGATGGAGATATAATACTGCCAGACTTCAAACAATACTACAAAGACACAATAATTAATACAGCATGGTATTGTGAAAGAAATAGACATGCAGACCAATGGAACCAAAGTGAAATCCTAGAAATAAAACTACACATACATGGTCAACTAATCTATGACATAGGAGCAAAGAACACACACTGGAACAAAAATAGCCTCTTCAATCTATGGTGTTGGGTAAACAGGACAACCACTTGCAAAAGAATGAAACTAGACTACTATTTCACACCGTATGTGAAAAGCAACTCAAAATGGGTAAAAGATGGGACTGTAAAACCTGACACCATAAAATAAATAGAAAAAAATATAGGCAAAACACTCCATGACATACACCTCAGAAACATATTTGAAGACACATCTCCAGGAGCAGGAAAATGAGTAAGATAAAACAGCTGGGACTACCTCAAACTAAAAAGCTACTGTACAGCAAAAGACACAATAACCAAAAGGAAGAGCAATTCCACTGAATGAGAGAAAATATTTGCACAGTATAAAACTAATAAGGGACTGGTATCAAAGAGATATACAGAGAACTTACACAATTCAACAAAAACAAAGCAAACAACCCAATCAAAAATGAACAGAAGAGCTACAGACACACTTCTCCAAAGAGGAAATGGAAATGGCCAACAGCCATGTGAAAAAAATGTTCAGTATCACTAATTATCAGGGAAATGCAAATCAAAACCACAACTAGATCCCTCCTCACATCTGTGAGAATGGCCCACATTAAAAAAACTGGGAACAACAAATGCTGATAAAAAAGAAGCCTCTTACACTGCTAGTGGCGATGCAAGGTGCTCTAGCCAATATGGAGAACTGTGTGGAGGTTCCTCAAATTATTAAAAATGGACCTACCAGATCACCCAGCAACTCCACTGCTAGGAATCTAGCCAATGGACACAACAATATTATTTCAAAAGGAAACACGCACCCCTATGTTTATTGAAGCACTTATTTACGTTAGCTAAGAAATAGAAACAACCTAAATTACCACAAATAGATTACTGGCTCAAGAAGATTTGGAATCTATACACAATGGAATACTTCTTACCTATCAAAAATGATAAATTCATGTCATTTGCAGAACATGGATGGAGCGGGAAAGGATTATGCTCAGTGAAATAAATCAGAAGGAAAAAGAGAAATTTCAGATGGTTTGACTTACAGGTGGAATATAGGGAAACCGAAAAGAAGGGTCATGGAAAAGACAAAACTAGCAAGCTGGCCACAGATCTGTGGCATACAACAAGGGAGGGATAGAAAGAAGGGTCAAGGTGGGGGAAGGGACAAGCTCACAGGTCTATGGTGATGGTTCACAGGTGATATATTTGTGGGAGAAGTACAAGGACTGCACCTGAGGGGAGAAATCAAATATTGTACAAAAACAGTGATTTGAGAAAATAAAAACTAAATATATAAACAAACATGATGCTGTAATTTGGTAATAATCTCACAGTATAAAAAGGGTAAATTTTTTTAATTTCATTTTTTTATTCATATTTTTATATTATTGTGTACTTCTTGTAGGTTACCCACCATCGATTTACCCACAAATAATCACCATAGTCCCTTGTGTTCTTTTCTCCCCTTTTTTGAGCCCTTATCCTCCCCCTCCCTTGTTGAATGTCACTTTCTTATTTGGTTCCTCTATATTCCTGTTATAAGTGAAACCATTAGATAATTTTCTCTTTCTGGCTTATTTCACTGAGCATGATCTCTTCCAGCTCCATCCATGTTGCTGTGAATTGCATGTATTTATCTTTTTGAATGCTGAATAGTATTCCATTGTGTATATGTACCACGTCTTCTTGATCCAGTCATCTACTTTTTGGCATCTGGTTTGTTTCCATATTTTAGCTCAAAAAGGGATAATTTTGTGCTGGAAAGGATGTGGAGAAAAAGGAACTCTTCTACACTGCTGGTGGGAATGTGAACTGGTCCAACCACTATGGAAGGCTGTATGGCGATTCCTCAGACTGCTAAACATGGAGCTTCCATACGACCCAGCAATCCCACTTTTGGGAATTTACCCAAAGGATACAAAAACACTAATCCAAAAGGATACATGCACCCGT
>PVIJ01020179.1:0-21561 GCA_004024925.1 Scalopus aquaticus | reverse complement strand
GCGTGCCCCTTGCGCACCCCTGTTGTCTGCGCCACTAGGCGGGCTCACCAACTTTATGTTTAATCTTTTGCCAAAATGTTTTCTGGCAGCTGCACCAATCACATTTACCACCATTTACGTTTACCACATGCACCACCAGCAATATATGGGAATTCTCCACATCCTAACCAACACTTGTTATTTTTCCTTTAAAATAATATAGTGATCCTTGTGGGTCAGAAGTCAAGTCTCATTTTGGTTTGGATTTTCGTCAGCCTCATCCACAATGATATCAAGCATCTTTTCATCTGATACTTGTTAGCTATTTCTACATGTTCTCTGGAGAAATCTCTATTCTCGTATATTTTGCTGACTTTCAACTGGATTGTTTCCCTTCTTACTATTGAAATGCAAAATTTCTTTGTAAATTTTGAATACAACTCCTTTATCAGACATTTAATTTGAAAATATTTTTCCCAGTCTATGTCATGTCTTCGTTTTCTTAATGGTGTCTATTGAAGGGCAAACGTTTTGACTTGATAAAGTCCAGTTTATCTTTTTTCTTTTGCAGATTGTGCTTTATGGTGTTGCATCTAAGAACTCTATGCCAAAGCCAACATCATGAAGATTTTCTCTTATATTTTCTTCTAATAGTTTTAAACTTTTACCTGTTGCATTTAAGTCTTGGATCCATTTTGACTTTGTGTGTATGCTATGAGGTAGGTAGTCTAAATTCATCTTTTTGTAGATGACCATCCAATTTTCCCATCACCATTTGTTGGGGGGGAAAAAAGTTATCGGTTTCCTGTTGAATTGCCTGAGAACCTTTTTGCAAATCAACAGACCATAAATATGTATTTATATCTGAACTCTCAATTGTGTTTTGTTAGTCTTTATTTCTATTCCTGTGTCATTTCCTTACTGTTGTAAATACTGTAGCTTTATAGTAAGTATTGAAATAAGGAAGTGTGAGTCCTTAAAGTTTGCTCTTTTTCAAAATTTTGTAGCTATTCTGTGTTCTTTTCATTTCCATATAAATATTAGGATCAGCTTGTCAATCTCTATAATGGCCTCCCTTTTATTTTGGTAGCGCTTGCATTGTATCTGCACATCAATTTGAGGAGAACTACCATCCTAACAATATTGTTTGCAAATCCATGCAATTGAAATACTTCTCCATTTGCTTGGATTATCTTTAATTTCCCTTATAAATGCTTTATAGTTTTCAGTGTAAGTCTTCTTTTTTTTTTTTAAAGATTTATTTATTTATACATACAAGCTGGGGCACAGTCCAGAGGCGTGGGGTGGCGAGAGGGTTCACCAGAGACAGAGTAGGGAGCAGAACAGGCAGATCAGAAATCCACTGCTGAGGGGAGCAGCGGGCGAGGCAGGAGAGGTCTGCCGCACCATGTGGGATTCTGCCGGGCCGGGCTTCGAACTCGCATCGCGCACTGCAGACAGCTCCATAGGGCAGCGCTCAACCGCTGCGCCACCGGGGAGGCCCGTAAGTCTTCTTTTGTTAGATTTATTCCCAAGTATTTTATTCTGTTTGATGATACTGTGAATTGTTTTCTTTATATCATATTCTGAATTTTCTGTGCAAGTATGTAGAAGTACAAATGACTTGTGTATTAATTTTATATCCTATGACATTGGTGAACTGAATTATTGATTTAATTGTATGTGCACGTGTGTGTGTGTTTATTGCTTAGGATTTTCTCATACAGGATTATGTCAAAGATCACTTTACTTCCTTTTATCCAATCTGGGTACCTTTACTTTCTTCTTTTGTCTAATTCCCTTGGCTAGAATCTCCAGTATAATGTTGACTAGAAGTGGCAAGAGTGGACATCCATGTCGTGTTCCTGATCTTGGGGAAAGCATTCTGATAGTTTGTTGGTTATAGAATTCTTAATTGACAGGTCTTTTTCTTATAGCATTTTGCATATGGCATTCATATGCCTTCTGACTCTGATGCCTCCTCTTAGTTTTTCTGAGTGGATATTATTGTTACCCAGAGTAAAATGTGAAAAATTCCTACCATTCTTACTTAAGGCTCAGTAGTTTTTCTTGAATTACTGTCTCTCAATTGTTGTAAGATTTTCACCAGTTTCAAGTCATGAAGGGTTTTAGTTTTTGACAACTTTTTCCATTTTATCTTTGCTTTTGGAAGAGTAGTTTTGCTGAACTCTTCACTTGGCCATTCCAAAGACTTGCCTGTATTTATTTTAGGCATCTAATTTGAGTGATTAATGTTTTTCCCACTTGGATACTTTGTTCTTCTTAGTTTTGTAATTTGAGCTAAAATGTAGATATTTGGGGTTCAAGTTCATAGCATGCTCCTTATGCTGCAGAATAAGTAGAAGCAAAATTGTCTTTATTCCAATTCCTAATGCAGTCATTCTGCTCGGATGGAACTGCCAGTTATTCAGGAATCTTAATGGCCTAGTTTTGGCTTGCGGCCTTCAAAATGATTTTTGGCATTGTGGGGGTTACAAAGAAATGTATTCTGTGACCTCATGAAATTTACAAGCTAGCTGAAAATTCAAAGCTAACATGCTTGAATCAAGTGGGAATATGATACGAATCAAGACAACACCAACATGTTTGGTTTCAACAGTATGTGACAGACAGAAATCTGTGTAGTCCATCCAGATGAGTAAGGCTTCTTTGAGTGAACAGGATTTGAAATGGCCTTTTAAGAATGGATAGAGAATTTACAGAGCTAAGAGAACATCGTAAGGCAAAGAATTATGAGGAGTGCCACGGTCGAACTGTTGACCCCCCCACCCAAACTAGTTTGTCTCCTCTGCTCATGTGTGCCCACTCCTTCAGTGTGTAAGTCAAACCATAAAAAAGAGAGCCGTGGCATAGAAGTGTCATCCACAGGGAAATCGTGAGCCATTTGATCTGACTACCATTGGCTCACCTCCCACTGGACTCTCCTAGAAACCATCCTCGCCCTCTGTCCTGTCACGCCTCATTCTTTATACTGAATGCTCCCTGCAGCTTCTGTTCCCCTGACCACAATCTTATCACATCAGTTGTCACCCTTGGACTAGCTCTTATGGCTTCTCTTCCAGTTTTAGTGGTGCTCACAACCTTCCTTCTTAGACACTGATGGAAATCCTCCGTGAATTGCAGTACCTCCCTTCAGAAAGTCTGTCCCCGAAACAGTGATTCTGGTGGCACCACAGTATACACTTGGAAGAGATAATGGTGTGCAGCAGACAATATCTGGCAAGTGTGGCCCTAAAAAAGAAGCTGCCTCTCTTCATATTAGGGATACTAACAGGTCAGCTAACCAGCAACGCTCCGTTGCTGTCCCTGGAAAGCACATATGTGCACGGAGCCCTCATTCAGGGTTTGCTTTACAACACTAATCCTAATGCCTATACTTGTCTTGGCATATTTTTTCTATAGCTGCCAGATTTCAGAGTGGTCCCTGGACTTCTAAAGTATCCAAACACTTTTAGAGGGGCTCAATATCGATACCACATTTTATCCCACAACACCTCTCTCTAAAAGAATAGATAACAAGGACGTTAGGAAAACACAAAGCCTTTGTTCCTAGATCAACATAAACTTTGCCTCAGCCTGCCCTTCCCTGCCTTCCAGTGCCACGAGCCATGTTCCATACAGGTCCTGCTTGAAACCACTCTCTCTCACCGTTGTCATTATTCCAGGCCTTGATGACTCGGCTCTAGCCATACTGGCTTTCAGGCTGTCCTTTGGCCACAGCAGCTCAGAGATTTTGCCTCCTTTACCCCAGAAAACTTTGGGGCTGACTCTCTCTTTGTTCAAATGTCATCTTTCCTCACGGAACCTGGCCTGACCATCGTGCTTAAAGGCCTCTCACCTCCTTGTGTTGCTGGGATTTTTTAAATCATAATTTCCTTATGTATTATGCTTGTCTCTAATTGTCTACCTCTCCCTCCAGAAGATAAGCTTCATGGGAAGCGGGAAATTTTGCCTGTTTTAATCACTGATAACATTCCGAGTGTGTCAAACATTGCCCGGCACAAAGTTGTCAAACAACAAATTTTGTTAAAGGAACTTACTAATTAATTAGTTTTCTTCAATGAATTGATATTTAATCTGGGACCAGACAATGACTAAGAAAAATGAGAGGGAGAACATGGCAGACAGAGGATACAAGAGCAGAAGGTCCTGAGGCCACGACACTAGATAGGTGGGGCCGATCGTAAAGTTTGAAGTGCCTTTGTACAGAGATAATGCGACTGTTGTTTGCCTGCCCTCAAGGAGCTCACAATAAATGGGGAAGAAAATAATTAAGCAGGTGACATTATACATGTTCTAAACACACAAAGAAGTGCCCAGAAGAACTGTGGAAGCCCCGAGTGGACAGCTGTAACTCTTCCGAGGGGAAGGTGACATTCAATCTAGGTCTCAGGCAGAAGAGTGACATGATGAAAATGTTTTAAGAAGATTAATCTGGCAATAGTATGGAAAATAGATTGGTATATAGATGGACTGCAGGCAAGGAAACCATCTCGTCGATGGCACTAGTCCAGGTATGAGGTGATGAAGGCATCTATAGAAATGGAAAGAGAAGGACAAATCTGAGAGACATTTGGAAGGAAAAATTGACAGGAGCTAAATGGACTCTTGGCTTTAAGCCTTTCAGGAGGTAATGCTTCTTCCTTAGTAATAACCATGAAAAGATTCAGATTGACCTATTATGTAATTGCCTGCTCTGACTAGAATCTCTAGCGATGGCTGTTCTCCAGAAGCTTCCGTTCCTGTGATTGATACTTGTTGGACCTTAATTTACATTAAGATGGCTTTAGACTCTAAAAGTTGGGAAGCTCTCAAAAATACAATTTTGACTATGAAACAGCAAATTATTCTATTAAAGGAGAAATGAGGGAAGCCGGGGGGAAGGGGTTACCTCAGTTTCACAATGGGTTCATACTTCCTTATTTTTTTAGGATGACCTCTAAAAGGTGGGGGAAAGAATGACTATGACAAGTGACATATACCTATGGGCTTGGTATGTGGAAGGCTAAGGCTAAAAATTGCCTCAGGTTTATACAAATACATGTTTACAAAGAACAGTGTTTAACTCTGTTCTCCAAAAGAAAAAGTACATGTGCCCTGGCATGAGGATGGATGGGCACAGCGACGTCATCAAACTGTCCCCATGATCAAAGGGATTCAGGTGCTTTAAGACTGGGTGTGTGTAAATACATTGCCACTTCTAGCAACGAAAAAGGAAGAGTCTTCAATTTGCTCATCAGTGAACTAAATATCTCCTGGTTATCTACTAGAACAGATTCTCAAGTGAGTACTAGAAAAATACAAACATCAATAAGCAAAGACTTTCTACACACATCTAATTTTTATTTCTGACAAGATTATTAGGGATACTTATGGAAATATAACAGACGTAACATTGAGTGAGATTTCATCAGAATTTAAACAAGCCTTTTATCACACTTTCATGAACAAGAGTCATAAACCCATATTAATGAGTCAGATCTTTAATACAATTATGTATTAATTAAACTACCATGCTAAGAATTCTGAGCAATGAACCATAGGCAAAGGTCTGCTGCAAACCCCACCTTCAACTACTCAGTATTTTTATTACTTCAGTGAAGACTTAGGACAACTGAAAATTGATCCTGAGAAAGGACAGCAGTGAGGGGAAGACAGCTACGCCACAGCGAGGTGCTTTCTGGAATAGGGATGCTTGTTTGTGCTGATACAAGGCCAGTGCTTATCGCAGTGCCTGGCACTGGGTACATGTAAAGGTCTGATAATCTATAATAGGAGTTCTAGAAGAAAAGGAGAAAGAATGGTACAGAAACAATATTTGAAGAGATAACTAAAAGTTTTCCAAAAGTAACATACAAGCACTGTGTTAAGTTTTTTATCGCTACATATCAAATTACCACAAATCTAGTGACTATAAACCAATGCCTACTGATTACCTCACACGAGACCAGGCTATGACTGGGTTCTCTGGTCAGTGTATTAAAGGCTGAAATCAGGGTGACAGCCAGCCTGCACCCTTTGCTGAGAGCTCTGGCTATGAATTCACATCCAGCCTTATTCAGATCATTCACTGAATTCACTTCCACGTGGTTGTCAGACTGAGGATGCTGTGTCCTTGCTGCATGTCAGCTGCAGGTCACTCTCAGCAACTCGTTGCCTCATTACTTGCTATATGGTCCCCTCCATCTTCAAGGGGATAATCTCCCTGACAGCAAATTCCTGTCTTCAAGTCTCTCACCAGAAAGAGCCCTGTCCCTTTGATAGGCTAGATCAGCCCACCCCAGGGTCCCTTTTCTTAAAGTCAGTTGTGCCACACATATGTAACCTGATCACACCAGTAAAACCCCATCATATTCACAGCCCCTCTCACACTCAACAGGAAGGGATGAGAATATGCAAGGGACACTGAAGCTATCTTAAATACTACCTGCCACAAGCGCCACAGATTTGAAAAGTGCTGTAACTCCAAATAATACAAAGAAAACACCACTTAGGTATAGTTTAGTAAAACATCTTTAAAAGAAATAAAAAAAACTCGGGGCCTCCCTGGTGGCACAGCGGTTAGGCGCTGCGCCGTAGAGTTGTCTGCAGTGGCGACGCGAGTTCGATGCCTGGCCGGGGAGAGTCCCACAGGGCGCGGCAGACCTCTCCTGCCTCACCCGCTGCTCCCCTCAGCAGTGTGTTTCTGTCGATCTGCCTGTTCTGCTCCCCACTGTCTCTGGAGAACCCTCTTGCCACCCCACGCCTCTGGCCTGTACCCCAGCTTGTATCCATAAATAAATAAATCTTTAAAAAAAACTTACAAGCAGTTGGAGGGAGGAGGATATATTACATTACAAGGAGCAGCAATTACATTGGCTTTGACTTCTCAATGGAAATATTAAGGCTCTTTGGGTCAAATAATCCCAAATGAAGATACACGGTGGCATGAAGTGCAATGGAGAGGTTACATATGGGGTTGGTCTGAATGTCCACTGATTGTATAAAACAAAAATAGTGATGACGTGGGGTGTGTTTGTGCGTGTGTAATTAAAATAACAGCAGTTGATAAGGAGATTAAATAGAGTTACTATAAATTCCCTAATTTGCATTATAATGTAGTCAGTCAAAGAAACATGTTGAATAGGATACTACTTTTTAAGAACCAGCAAAAGAATGTATAATGGGCCTTCCTGGTGGCACAATAGAATAAGCACAGTGCTGTGGAGCTGTTGGCAGCTGCGGCGCAGGTTTGATGCTCGGCCAGGCGGGCGGCAGACCTCTCCTGCCTCCCCGCTGCTCCCCTCAGCAGTGTATTTCCGGCGATCTGCCTGTTCTGCTCCCCACTCTGTCTCTGGTGAACCCTCTTGCCACCCCACACCTCTGGCCTGCAATCCAGCATTGTATGCATAAATAAATAAATCTTTAAAAAAGAATGTATGAGAAGCAAGCAAAGGAGGAAGTACAATAATGCAAATCACTTTATCAATGCAAAACAATAGAGAAAAGCTAACATTAGGCAAGACAAATAGCAAATATCGATATGGAAGAATTAGACTCAAATATAACAAATAATTATACTAAATGTAAATGACAAAGATTATTAGACTTGGTTTAAAAATCTTAACTCTGAGCTTTTATAAGGGACACACACGAGTCCTGATGTGAGGATATGGGAAGATCAAAAGTGAAAGGGCTGGAGAAGTATACAAACAGCATCCAGAAGGAAGCTGATGCTGCTCTTTGCAAAAATTAACAGATACCCAATAAATAAATTCACAATAATGAGCAGAGATCTTAACACAAATCCCTCATTAACTGATAGAGTATCAGACAAATAAAACCAGTAGCTATATAGAAATCAAACAATAACAGTAACAGACTCAACTTAATTAACATAGATGACCACATGCCATAGCTGCAGAATACATGTTCTCAGAAAAACAGCTGCTGTGCTGGGCCATAAACCAAGTCTCAAAACCTTTAAACAATTACAGTCGCTCAGTATTTTGTGTGTGTGACCACAGTGAAATGAAGTTAGAAAATAATAACAAAAAGAAAACTAGAAAATATTCTCAATATAAGGAATATACTTTTAAGTTGCCTATGGGTCAACTTTCCAAAATGACCCTGGAAATTAGAAGTATCGTTAAATTGCTAAAAATGAAAGTATACAGCATATAAAAATATTGGTGGGGGTGGAGGGCTAGGCAGAGGGCAGGGGGAGTTCAGGGCAGAGAAAGTGTGCTGCGATGGCGGCACACTCAGACCATCAATGTGCCACTCCAAGGGCGACCCCTACCTCAACCACGGACTTCGGGGGGCAGTGATGTGCCAGTGTAGCGTTGTCGGGGATATTGACTATGGGGGAGGTTGTGCACGTGTGGGGGCAGAGGATATATAGGAGAGCCCTCCACCTCCCCTCAATTTTGCTGTGAACCTGAAAGGTCTTTTAAAAAATAAAATCTGAACTAAGAAAATGCTCAAGGGGCAAAAGAGCTGAATAGACTCTTAACCAAAGAACACATATAGATGGCAATTAAGTATACGAAAAAATGCACAGCATCAGACATAACTAGGGATATGCAAATGAAAACAAGGAGATATCCCTGCACACCTATTAGAACGGCAAAATCCAACCAACTGACAACATCAGCTTCAAGCAAGGATACAGAGAAACGGTGGAGTTCAAAATACGGGCTGCTGCAGCTGCTGTAGACAGCAGTTTCAGACTTGCTGTGTTGAACATTCTGACACACCGATAGCAATCTTACTATTTACCCAAGTCATCTGAAAACTACATTCACACAAAAATCTGTCTGTAAATGTTCATAGCAGTTTTGTTGAAATGAACACGTGTACCTCAGCCATGCGTGGTCTGCAGTTGGTTGTCCAGCCTGACTGAGAAGTTTCCGTGAAGGAATGAAAATGGCAAATGAGGAGGGAAGGGGGCTTTTACCTTTTACTTTATAGATTTGGGTGGTTTGGCTTACTTTTCTTTCCCCCCTTTCTCCTTTTTACAACGAGCAAGTTTTCCTTTGTAAGTAAACACACACAAAGGAAAGTCACACTCCTTCCAGGAACGCCCATGTGAGGGGTCCTTGGGCTTTCTCAGGCATCGTCAACCCCTTTCTCCTTTGCACTTTTTCCTGTAGTTCTGCTTAAACTGTCGCAGGCAGTAGCAGTTACCATGGAAAGTTGTATTTCTTCCCCACTAGATTGTGAGCCTTTTAAATGGTGGTTGATATTACTTATTTATTTATAATTTAAAATAAATGAATGTACTTGCTTAAAAGTAGTTTTTTAAAAAAATAATGTAAAAGGAGAAAAGTATTTGATTAAGATTTGAGCATCAGAACAGGGGTTGGAAAAATGTTTTTTGTTTAGGGACAAGATAACAAATATTGCAGGCTCTGCAGGCCACATCTGGGCTTGGTCTCATGTTCTTGTTTGTTTATAACCTTTTAAAAATGTAAAATCCATTCTTACCTTGCAGGTCTCATAGAAACAGGTCATAGCTTGCCAGACTGTCTCGCCTGCAGGCAGAAGATTGGCATTAGGGAAGTATCAAAGGGTTTTAAGCTGAATTTCTTTTTCCCTTTTTTTTTAACATTTTAAAAGGATGGGATTTTAGGGAAGGAGAAAGGAAAAGAGAGGCCACCTCAAGTCACAGGCGGGCAGAGTAAGCTGAATCTCTGCAGGTTACTGTGCCTGGCACAGCTTGGCGAGGGGGTCTCAGAGGCTATGAGCAGGTGGTAGCAAGCGTTACTAACTCCCCAGAGATGAAGGAGAGGGTGAAAAAGGAGACTCTGCCATGTATGAGCTCAGAGGCCAGGAAAGTTTTTCCTGTAGACAGCCAGAGTAGGTATTTAAGGTTCTGTGGGCAACACACAGCCTCTATCACATGGTCTTTGTTGTTCTGTTTCTGCTTTATAACACTTTCAGAACCATTCTTACCTCACCAACTATGCAGTATTCACCTCCTAGGCTGTAGTTTGCCAAACCCTGATCACCCTGTGTGAGCACCCATCCGAAGCAGCGTTTGTGGCGCCTCGGGGCATGGTTCACAATGTTTTGAGTTATGGATCCCATGGAAATTGCGATGAAAGCTACGGGTCTTGCCCACAGAGCGATGCAGGAACACACACAATCTTACATGCCACTCCATGCGTCCTAGGCCAAGAACACCTCAAACAGCCCCGTTTCAGTCTCCCCAGTTGTTACACTGGTAACTCTTAAATAACCTCAAAGTCTGGCCCGTCCGGCTCTCCTCTGGGGTGTGCCTTAAGGGCGCAGCACTCCTAGCGGCCAGGACAAAGTCACTCACGGAAGAGCAGCTGTGGACAGTCTCTAGGTGGCACAGGCACGCGGCACGACCTGGCTCCCCTCTGCTTCCCCCCTGCACGGCCCGAGGCCTTTCCCCAGGTCATGGTTACCTTCAGGCTGCCTGACTGAGGCGTCGGATTCCACGGAGCATCTTCTCGGGTGTTCCAGCGCGTGGGCCGCTGTGGCGCCCGCAGGCACCGACGGGCTCACATGGATTCGGGGGCCGGACAAGGGGTCCGGGGCCCTGCAGGCTTTCTGGGCTTCAATGCTCCCTGGGACCCAGGCACAGGGGCCGGGAAGAGACTCAGACCAGGCAGGGAGGCTGGGGGCAGGCAAGCAACAGAGACCCCAGCCCCCAGGAACCCTTACTTTCCCGGGGCTCTCTGGCAGCGCCTGGGGCCCACAGCTGCTAGTCACTCTGCTCCAGCAGGCGTTGGGGTAATGCGCCTTCCAGCCCTGCCTCCAGCCTCAGGTGTTCCCGCTCATCTGCCCACGCTCTGTTCTCACCCAGCTTCAGTCATTTGTCCTGATTAAATGCCTCCTAATTGGGTGTATGCTTGGGGTCGACTTCCAGATTCTTAAACTGGTCAGTTTTGACAATTTTGTCCAATTTTGTCATCGCTATTGGGGGGAGAATTGGCCAAGCTCTGCTTTTACACAAGCCTCATCTTCAGAGAGTCAGAGAGGTCCCAAACCTCTCTGTGAGAAACACCAGTGAAATGTGCACCCCCCCCCCAGTATGTAATCTACCAAGTGACTTCTCCGACTTACGTGGTCCCTCTAGTGAAAATGATGACACCACACACAGGCCACTTGGAGAATGTATCACTGTCCCCCACCCACACACGTTGGGCTTGCTTTCTTGAAGTTTTTCCCAAGTAACTATTTCTGACCAGTATGATCTTTTCCTTAGAATTGTGGTAGCAAACCCTGATGGGATTTGATCACGTCTGGCTTCGCTCAGCTTTGGCCCATTCATCTGATGAGACCTGCACTTTTTCATTTGTCAGTAGACAGGAGACTTATCTTTTAACTGGAAGTTTATACGCTTTGACCACATCACCCACTTTCCCTCTGGCAACCCTAACCCTAAGGCTTATCCATATTCTCATAAGTGGTGAGATTTCTTTTTATGCCTGCATAATATACTACTGTATATATATCACATTCTCTCTATTCACTCATCTGCTTGTGTTGTTTACATGTCTTGGCTACTGTAAATAATCCTGCAATTAACATGAATAATAACTTTTTGAGTCAATGTTTTCATTTTCTTCAGGTGAATGGCCAGAAGCAGGATGAATGGATCTTACAGAATTTGTATATTTATTTTTAAATAAAAGGCCTGGACCAGTCTACATTTCCTCCAGCAGTGGGGATGGGGGTTCCCTAATACTGCACACCTTCGCCAGCACGTGCTGTGTCTGGTCTTTTTGAGCTGGGCCTTTCCCACGAGCGCGCGCGAGGCGGGGTCTCACTGTGGCCCTGATCTGCATCTCCATGGCGATCGGTGATGACGCGCATTTTCATGGCTCCTGCACGTCTTCTTTGGAGACGTGCTCATTCGGATGCACTCCCTATTTTTCAATTGGGTTGTTTTGTTGTTACTGAGTTGTAGTCCCTTCTAGCTCCAGAAGTTTGTGTGTGGACGACAGGCATTGAGAGGGCAATGGGAGAGAGAGGGACTTGGGCTATAAAGGTACTGGGATACTTTCAGTATCATTCTCTGATAACTTGACGATTGCCCCAGAGGTCCTCTACTTCATAATTTCTTAAACTTGTTTACCTGGGGAAAAGATTTATTCATTCATTTATTAACTAATGCTACTCAACCCACAAATATTTCTGTCTCAGGAACATTCTCGGCACTCACTTTAATGATTTCATAAACAGTACAGCACCGGGTAATCGGCTGTTAAAAGCTGCGTACTTAACCAGTAAGTCATTGGCTGTATTCGTGTGTATTATTTGTAACGCCTTCTATCTTTCCCTTAAAAGGAGCTGATGGTCATGTGACTAGATAGGAAGGGCAGAAACAAAAGGTCATCCAGCCTAGAATATTATGAATGCTGACATCTACCAGCCCCAGCTCCATCTGTAGGTTTCCTCAGCTTCTTAGAAACCAGTGAGGGAGTGAAGAAATTTCTGCAGAACTTTCTGCTCTATGGCATTGCATTGATAGAAAATGTTCCTCCCACTCAAGAACACACAGAAAGGTGGGCAAAAGGGATCAGCTTTGATCGGGTTTCCTTAGTTTCCTGATTCCCTGCAATAGTGCGTTTCCAGAGGATGAACACCAGTAAAAAACGTAGCAGGCACGGTCAATCTTGCTTTACCCATAATATGTTATAGCAGGAATACAGAGCTTCCTGCTCACAAGGCTTTACTCGAGGCCTGGATTTCTAAGCTCTGAAATCACTTTCGTGTTAGATATGATGAAGCCCTCAAAGTCGTCGGTGTGCTTCCCCGGCCCTGTGATCCTGAGCGAGGCGTTGTTGTACACTAGAAAGAGTAGTGTGAGTGAAGACAACCACCTACCATCGAGCCGCTGTGTGAGCGCGGGCAACTCCCTTAGACATGCACACTTGTACACACCTACCCGAAGCTCCTCTGGCGGTCTGTGTTTTCCCATCTTATCAATAAGAGCATTGAATGACATGGTATGTAAAGACCACCCAGTTTTGACCTTCCATGGTTTCTAAGCCTCGATTCAGAGACTGGAGATGAATAATGTTACCCTGTACTGTGCAACACCCAGCCCATTCACACCCATTATTTTGCTTTTGTCATTACAATGACCCCAGTACATGTGTATTTTATCCCCTATTCTACAGAGGAGGCACCCAAGGCTCAAATATATATTGACTGGCCGCGAGTCACACTATCAGCCGAGTTGATGGACTCAAAGATCTGGGGTCTTCTGCCCCTAAATGCAATGTTCTTTCCACTTGCCAGTCTGCTTCTCTACCTGTCATGTAGAATGATTCTCTGTAGTACTGGGCACGAGTTAGAGCCCCTTTTGGAAGTAGTACTTTCCCTACTTAAGAGCAGCTGGAGTTCGCTGTGCTCACACAGTACGCTGGCTCGCTGTGCTTGTAAAAGACTCAACATTTGTGAATCATCCAGCTTGAAACACAGTCTAAGAATGTTCAAGTACAAGAAGCCGTGCTAGTAAGTAAAAAAATGAGAGGACATAGAGATTATGGTTCAAGAGGAAGAGGTTCCTCTTTGCCCTTTGAAGGTTCAGGGAATAAGATGAATTCTGCAAGCTAAAGAATTAAAGTGACCTTTAGTGAGATTTAAGCCCACCAGGAAAATAACTGCAAGATCAAAACCTATGATGTGATGCTTGATGAAGCATCAAGCCCCCCTAAATACTCACTACCATAAACTACCCTTTTCTCCTTATTCCCTCCATGTCCAATAGGTGGGTGGGGATCTGTACTAATCAATCCCAAAAGCAGCTGCATAGAACCATCTTTCTCTGTACAGGAAGGTGAGTACAGGCCGTTAAAAGCAGGCACAGAAGCAGCAAGATGTCTTCCTAGGCTTTCAGAATACTTTGCACTTCGACTGTCCCCCCTCCACCAATTTCCTATAATATTAATCACTGATAGAATTGTTGAGAATGCCAGTGTGTTCCACCGTCATCTTCACCCCATCGATGGAAATCTGGAGAAAAAGTGTCCATTGTTATTTGTGAATAAGTAAAGTACTGGAAAGAGTCTAGAAAGACAACCATGAAAATTTCAAATAACTAATAGGCTTTCCTGTACTTCATTATACAGAGAGGTCGTCTCTGGGAGGGCATGGTATTTCACTTCAGACTTTTCCAGACTTTCCCAGGGGTGGCCCGGCACTCACCAAGCCAGCTCTGGGCCGGCACACACGACCTATTTGCAAGAGCCCAGAGTAGGTGGATTCAGGTTTCCAGAGTGGGGTTTTTACATGTGATGGCCTAAGAGAATTTCTTGATCATTTTCCTCTCTTTATGAACCAAGATCATATCTACTGCTGATGAGTTCTATAACTATTTCTTTCTCTTCTCCTAGAAACATCAACATTTGGAAATATCTTTGTTTGGTCTTTTTTAGACTTACAGGAACATTTTTTTTGAAATGATTAGAAACCCACCTTACTATAGAAATGGATCTTAATATTGGTTAATGTACATTATTTTTTCCAAAATAACTAGAAATAACTTATCAAAAAACGTACTGGCCAATCCTCAATTTTGGAATCTGTACAGATTTCTTATATTTAGTTGTTGCATGTTATCTATTGAAACACAAAACCAACTTGTTTTGAGTATGGTATTAAGAGGAATTTGAATCGACTTGAAGTTGGAGAGACAGAATGACTGCAAAATCACTTTTTCACATGGAATCTGAAGCTCGAATAAGAGACGGTATCCGCCAGGCTTCGTTCCAGCTTCGTTCAGATCTAATGGGCGACACTCTGTAAATTTAAGGTGTACAAAGTGTTGATCTGATATTTTTACATATTGCAATGATTAGTTAGCTAACGGAGAGTCTATCTTAAATGTTCTCACCACAAAAAAGAAATGGAACCGATGTGACGTGATGGATAGATGCCACACTTAATGCTCCCACCTTTCCGCTTACTAGAGGTAACTCTGAGGTTCTTTTGTTGTTATTGATCGTGTCTCTGCATATAAATGATGAGCCTGAGGCAGAACGAGTGTGGGGCTGGATTTACAAAGACAACAGGAGAGGGTGATAATATGCAATTGATTGTGGTTCCATTGATTTCCTTTAAGGGTCTAGAACTTAAGAATGTTTGGTTCGGGGGAGGAAGAATAAAAAATAAAGCGGCTTTTAGAGCCTGCTCAATGGCATCAGATACGGAGAGGCCGGCAGCCCTGCGGCCTCATTCTAGGGGGGCAGAGAGAAGGAGGAAATGGAATGAAAAGCAGTAGGACGGGATTCAGCTTCAAATATTGACGAGCTCTTCTCTTTCTGACCACGGCCAGAGATAAATGATTGCCCGCACCTTTAAGTTAACCCTTTCTCATTAGCAGCACGCCCCACCAGGCTTGAGCAGATCTGAATTTGCCTTCTGTTCTGAACAGGTGTCAGCGGTTCCATCTTGGACAAATAACTTCATCTTTTTGTGCCTCCGTTTCTTCATCTGTAACACAGGACCGGTAATAAAATCTGTTTGTCTGCCTGTTTTCTCTGCCAAGCTGCTCAAATGGAAAACCTGGAGTCATCCTAGATTTTTGCCGATTCTTCATCTACCACATGCAATCAGCTCCCAAATACTGCCAGCTCCAGGACCGCAGCCCGCCCCAGGCGCATCCTCTTCTCCGCACCACCCTTCTCGAGGCGCCCACCCTTCGTATTCTTCTCTATTTCAGTTACCACGGCTGTTTTCCGGGGATTTTGTCTCCTGGCTTCCCACAAGCGCTTCTTCCATAATCAGGCCTTTAAAGTGTGGGTATGGCCACAGCGTCCCCGCTCGAATCCCGCGCTCCTCCGAGCTGTGCCAGCAGGAGCCCTTGCTCCCTTCCTCCCTGCGTGCCCGCATGGCGCTGGCCTGTCAGGGGCTGCTTTGTGTCGCCCAGAAGCGCCCCGCCGCACTCCCAAGTCGCACCAGTGCGAAGCCGTTCTCGTCCACCTCCCGAACACGTCTTGGCAGGTCGCCCCACTGGCACAGATCACCCCTTTCCGTGGGGCCCCAGGTGTCCGGCTCATAGCCGCGTCCCGGCGCCCATCGCGGCTCAGCGGCGCTCGTTGCTCCGTCAGTCTCTTTTGACCAAACTGCCGGTTTCTTTTAAGCAGATGATCAGCCGCGACAGGCTGTCAGCTCTCCCGCGCCACCACTGTGCTTGGCCGGCCTCGCCCCAGGGAAGCGCGTCATCGGCAGGCCTCGCTCACACCTCCGCTGCCCCAAGCCTGTTCCTCCACAGCCTGTCGTGAGGAAGGGAGTGACTTGCTGCTCTCGCTCCTCCGCTGCAGCCGAGGCGCCGCGGGAACCCTGGTTCTTTGCCCTTGGATGAGCTGCCCTGGGCAAGGCTCCCCGTTTACCCCTTGTGTCTCCCTTGCCTGGAGCCGTGCCCAGTGCTCAGTCGTCGGTCCCACATCTTGTTATGAGCATTTTCTGACATAAAGAAAAGTTGAAGCTATTTTACAGGGAAACCCACAGCCGGGCCGCCTAGATGCCACCTGCATGTCGCTGTCCTTCTAGCCGTCATGGACCTCATTTTTCAGAACTTTCGGAGGACATTGCAGCTGTAAGTGCACATCCCCCTAAAGTTCTTCAGCATTTATATCCTTGCAGTTCAATATTTGCTTACGTTTTTGTATTTTGAAATAAAATCTAAATACAATAATATTACAACTATTAAGTATGCACTTGCTGACTTCGGGCAGAGACATAACCCTTGCGTAGGCCAGCGCCGGCACCCCGGAATGTTGCCCTCACTGCAGAAAGGCCATGCCCCGCCCAGCCCGCCCTGCACAGCAGCCACTGTTCTGACACTTCGCCACCACAGGTTTAGCCTGTTCTGGAAAGTCCTACTGGAGAATAAAGCCAAACTTTTAGGAAGAAACACCTGGGTTGTTTCCAGTTCAGGGCTGTGGTGAATAACGGTGCTATGAATGCTCATGTGAACGAGTTTTGTGTTTTCATTTCCTTCAGGTAAACACTGAAGCACGCAGCTGCCGGGTCCCAGAGGGGGGTGTGGTTTCATAAACAACTACCAGGGCGGCTGGTCCAGCTCACACGATTATCAACGACTTTCGAGACCTGTAGATGCTCTGCACGTGGTATGTCAGTCTTCTTATGGTTTTTCATGGATGTGCACTGGTTTCTAAGGTCCTATACGTTTCAGGTGCAGGTCAACATACAGCAGTGTCTGTACACACTGTGTTTCTTCCCCACAAAAGTCCGACCCCTTTGACCTGACCGGCCCGCCCTGTTCTCTGCTAAGCATCAATTCGGTCTTATAGTCTAAGTGTACTTTCGTTTTATTTAGTTCATTGTGTCGTTTCTCATGTGAATTAGATGGCACTTGCTATCCTTCTTCTGAGTTACTTCTCTGAGCATAATACCATCTAGCACCACCCGTGTTGCAAACGCTAGGATTTCACCCTTATCACTTGGGGGGGGGTGTCTCCCATGTTCGTCCACTCACCACAGGCACTCAGACACGGAAACCCCTTCCAGCTCTTGGCTGCTGTGCATAATGATGCTATGACGATGACGATGCAGATTTTTTTTTAATAAATGGTTGGTGTTCTTTGGCTGAATATCCAATACTGAGATAACTGGTTCATAGGGAATTTCTGCTTTTTTTTGAGGAACCTGCATACTGGTTTCCATCGTGACCATACCAGTTTGCATTCCCACTAGCAGTGCGTAAGGGCTCCGGTCTCCACGTCCTCATCAATGCTTGCTTGCTCACAGGTGGGAGATGCCACCTCACTGTTTGGGCTGGCACCCCCCAGCAGGGAGAGGCGACGGGCCTTTTTTCACGGACCTGCTGGCCACTTGCTCGCCTTTTGCAGTAGTGTCTATTCAGACCCTCTGCCCATTTTTTGATTGGGTTGTTTATTTTCCTGTTGTTGATGTTTATAAGTTCTCTGTTTTGGATTTAATTCCATATCTGATTCAGGATTTACAAATATCTTATGCCATTCAGTAGTCTGGCT
Organism: Scalopus aquaticus; assembly: GCA_004024925.1. Classification (NCBI taxonomy): domain Eukaryota; kingdom Metazoa; phylum Chordata; class Mammalia; order Eulipotyphla; family Talpidae; genus Scalopus; species Scalopus aquaticus. The sequence goes on along the minus strand of PVIJ01020179.1, from coordinate 3,580 downwards.
CACAATGCATTTTGATATGTGTAGTCTCGGTCTGTTTATTGCTGCTTGTGTCCACCTTGCCCTAGAAGTTGAGTCCCCAAAGGCATCTTCAAGGCCAGTCTCAAGGAACATATCGTGCATATTTTCTCATGTATACTTATGGGTTTTGGGTCTCACACTTAAGTCTTTAATCCATTTTGAACTAATTTTTGTGTATGGTATTAGATAGTGGTCCAGTTTTATTTCTTTACATGTGACTGCTCAGTTTTTCCAACACTGTTTGAATGTCACCGTGTGGGTGGGGTTTATTTCCTGCCTATCTTAGCGAACACTTTCTCCTCATTCACCCAATGTGGGGGAGCTTCTCAGCTAGTTCCCAGAGTTGTTCTGTGTGTAGCTGCAGACACCATGTGTGTATATGTGTGTGGGGTGTGTGTGTGTGTGTGTGTCAGAGGGAGAGAGAGGGAGCACGCCCCTCGGTGCAAAAGCCACCTCGACAAGCACATAGCTTGCTCTCATTCGACAGCGAGAGCTGAGTGGATGAACGATGCACTAGGCTACAGCTGCGATTTCTCCCACAAAGGGCAACATCTTAGACGTTGAGTCGCTCTCTTAAAAAGAAAAAAACTTCTCCTGCACACCTCAGCTTGCTTTCCCTTGGGAATGTGGGTCACATTTGCTTTCTCCCATCCTACGACTTAATGAGGGAAGACATCCCTTGGGCCTTCAGGCTTAAAATGGACACTATTGCGATTGTGCATAAACCTGGCCCAGGGGCCAGCAGTGTCACTTTGGCAGAATAATACTGCGGCAAAACCTACTTCACATTTCCCCTTCGCCCTTCACACCCTTCACAAAATAGGAGCTGCCCCTTTCTCCAGAAGGCGCCCCCGGCTCTAGCGAGGCCTCTCACCAACCCGCTGTCAGTCACCTGCTGGGGTCGGTTGCTCTTCTCCCCAGGTTAGAACATGGCTCGTTTATTTTTTAGAACTTTTGGTATAATTATGATCAGTCTACTTCAGAAAGATACCCTCCACATCTTCCACAGGGAAGCAATAATAGCTGCCCATTTAAAAAATTGTTGCATGGGCCTCTCTGGTGGCGCAGTGGTTGAGCACAGTGCTGTGGAGCTGTCGGCAGCGGCTACGCGAGTTGACGCCCGGCTGGGGAGATTCCCACATGGCACAGCAGACCTCTCCTGCCTCGCCCGCTGCTCCCCTCAGCAGTGGATTTCTGTCGATCTGCCTGTTCTGCTCCCCACTCTGTCTCTGGTGAACCCTCTCACCACCCCATGCCTCTGGCCTGTACTCCAGCTTGTATGCATAAATAAATAAAATCTTTAAAAATAAATAAAGAAATAAATAATAAAATATTGTTGCGACTAGATCAGTTAGAAATGCAGAAGGGACTGTGGTGACAGGTCACAGGCACTGTGGTGGTGGGACAATTAGGGGACTACACCTGAGGGGAGAAATCAAATGCTGTACAAAAGTGAACATTGATGTAAGAAAATTTTTTAAATTAAGTAATTTATAAGAAAAAAGAAAGAAATGCACCCGAGTAATCCAAGTCTTGATAGCTTTAAAGCAACCATGTGCAGATTTTTTGGTCTTGGGGCACCTTATCACTAAAAAGTTACTGAGGACCCCAAACAGTTCCTTGGTGTGGGTTACATTTATTAATGTTAGTTGTATCAATACTGACGGAAAAATATTTAAAATCTGAACGCACAAAAACACATCCCACAGCTTTCAGAGAGACGACATTGCATGTCATGTAGCGTCTAGAAAAGTCTTCTGTTCACTCATGATATAATGTGAAAAAGGAAAACATCTTAGTGTTACCATAAAATTAGTCTCTAGCCACAGACTCACTGTTAAGGGTTTCAGAGACCCCCCTGGGTTTCTTCAGGTCATACTTTGAGAAGCCATGGGCTGGAGGAAGTCATTTACTCAGGCCTGTGAATTACAGAGTTTAGCTGAAAACCCAGATTTTTCTCTACAGTCTCCTAGAGCTACAGCTTTTTTGGGAAACACTTACACAAGCTCCACGATGGAGGCAACTGACACCAAAGACAGTGTCTGCTCGGGCCAGAAGGTTTATTGCAGCGAGTTACACCAGGGAGTCGCTCTCCCGCGACCAAACACTCACGGGCACTGCTCTGTGAAGGACAATGGCACACAGATTTCAGAGACTCCTGACGTTCCAACTATTCATATACACACAGCACAGCATGCGCCAGGGGCACCTACTCGCCACGCTTCACACACTGAGTGCAGGGGCCCCAAATGCCTTGAGTTAGTTCTCTTCTCTCCCTCTCTCCCTCTCTCCCTCTCTCCCTCTCTCTCTCTCACACACACACACACACCCCGCAGTGACTTGCCAGATCCAATCCTATGCGTTTCAACAGAACGCATCTGGACCACTCATCACACACCATGGCCAAGTGCGGCTTCTCCCCTGAGCGACAGGTTGTTTCAACATGAAAAGCAACAAGGCGAGCATGTCTGTTCTTGCCGCTTCAGCTGAACACTGTGCTCAAAGTTGTACTTAGGGCAATTAGGCAAGACAAGGTGAATTAAAGGCCTCCAGATTGGAAAGGAACAAGCATCTGTTTATAGGTGACATGTCCCTATACACCACATGTATTACCTACATAGCACACATGTGTACATACATAGACCATGATTAAAAAAAAAAACACAACAAGCCCACCAAGCTGTTTGCACGGACAACACCAGCCCAGCCAAATGGGAGAGGGCGCGCGGTCAACGTGCCTCCGCCAGGGGGTTGTGTTTCCAGATGCAAGAATGGAAATCTGAAAAGGGGTGAAGAAAATAATTCCTTTTACAGCATTACTGAACAGAATAAAATAGTGGGGAATAAATTTAACATGATTTAACACAAACTGTGTACTCTGATAATGACAAAACACCGCTGAAGGAAATGGAATGGTAAAGCACCCTGTGTTAAGGGACTAAACACTCAAAGTTGTCACAAGGGCCACCACCCCAGAGACAATATGCAGACTTGGGACCAGGCCTGTTAGAATTCAACCTGGCTGCTTGGCACACATTGCCAAGCAGAGCCTGAAGCCCACGTGGCCATAACAATGTCCAGAAAGTACAGTTGGAGGACTCCTCAAATTTCAAAGCACGCCACAAAGCTGAGGCAAACCTCAAGGGACGACATCTGGGTCAGTGTCTCAGAGTCCAGAGTCAAAAAGCAGCCACACACCAATGAGCACTTGATTTTCAAGAAGGAATGACACGACGCTTCAAAGGGGGGTTGAGAAGCCCGGGAAACAAATGGCGCTGTGACAACTGGGTATCCACACACAGAAAAGTGCATTGGGACCCCAATCTCATACCATATAGAAAATTAACTCCAAAATGTACTCAGAAACGAACTGCCTCACGTGTAAGGAGTGACGCTATAAGAACTCCTGGAATCCAGCACCTTTGTCAACCTCCGCGGTGGGACAGGCGCGGGACCTGACGTGCTGCCAGAGGCGAGGCCGCGCAGCAAAACAGAAAGCAACGGGACCCGCCACGCAGCAAGCTCTGAGCCTCGCAGGACGCCAACCTCCACGCGCCCACGC